>JARYGA010028679.1:0-68117 GCA_030545235.1 Helianthus tuberosus
AGTCCCTGGGTCTAACTTCAGTTTGTTTTCTCTGTTAAGTGGGTGTTAAGAGGGTGTGAAATGACAAAAATACATTTTCCTTAAAAGGCCAAACCACAGGGACTATCCGGGCATTTTTCTCTTTTTATTTATAAAACCCCACCACCACACTTCATCTTCAACCTCCACCCACCATCACCCTCCTCCACCCTCCACCATCACCACCACAATCACTCTCCATCTCGTTCCCCTTTCATCAGCCGCACGCCCCCTTTTCTCCTCTCCCCTCTTCTTCTGATCCAGCGACGGCAGTGCCATTGTCACACCCCAACCAATGGCGGAAACATCGGGATGAGACAAAGTGTGAAGATTGCTCGAGACATCATAACACTATTTGTGACAATATTTAAATAATTACCGTTTCATTCCATAACATCAAATTGTCGACATTACATAAATTCAAGTAACAACAAGTTCAAAAGAAATACATATAACATAAGCAAAATTAATACGACATATTAAACCTAACGTCTATATGTGTATCTAGGCATCAACGCTACTTCTTTTCATAGCATCGTCATCATCAACCTGTAACATGTTTAAAATACAATTCAATGCAAAAGCAAAGACGAGTATACAAGTTTGGTACGTACATAACAAATGATAAGTTTTGAACAATTCCTCATAGCAAGCATGTGATTCAAGATAAACATAAAAACATGGCATGTGTCTAACATATCAAACCAAAAGAGACGCAAGATGCTCATGACATAACCACAAGTTACGGGCGGCGGGTCGTCAATCCTATAGCTCTAAAATTGGCGGATGTTACAGTCTCCCCTACTTTAGGAGATTTCGTCCTCGAAATCTAAGATTAACGTATTTGCATAAAAATTTAGAACAATCCACATGACATACTTAGTTAACAAGATTAACGTATTCCTGGCATGTGAATACACAGGTCAACCAATCGTGTATGTTAAGGTGTGGCTTCTTACGAAGTTAATGACAAGTTTATCACATAAAGTTTCACCCAAGTAACACGAATCCAGTATAACGTATTAGCATGCACGTGAAATAAATTCCAAATTTTTTGAAAAGGAACGTTCAATCATCAAATTTCATTGAGAACGAAGAAAAGTTGGTAACTACCTCCGAGGTAAGAGAATCACCTCTAGCTCGTTGGTGAAGTTAGAAAGTGAGCGGAGCTAATCATCAAGGTTTGGGAATCACCCCTATCTTGATGATAAGTTTCCATTTAACAAGCATCAAGATTTATCAAAGTATTCATATATAATGTATTATTTTGTGCATTGCATAAGAAAAATGTTCATGTGTAAGTTTTTTATAAGTAAACATGTTACACCCCAAAAGTGGTAAAAGTAAAAAGGGGAATACGAGTATACTCACAAAGTTTGCATATGCCTTCCGATTATCCAATTGTTGACGAATAGAGATTTAGAGTCCGAATGTATAAGGGTTAAAGTTCAAGTATGCTTAGAGTCGAGATTCGGAATAAAACAACATGAAAGTATTATATTAACATAATCATCTTCAACACATAACACTTGTATGACACTTGGTAACCACGAGGGTTATAATAATGTTTTCATGAGTTGAACACTCATAAGAATCATAACAAGGTTTAGGTCCTAGATGATGTCCTACTACTTTGACAAAATGAACACGAATTCAACATCAAAGGTTCGAATGTATATAGATATTATTTAGGTTAGGTAGTATATATTAATAAGTCCTTAGTACATGTATTTCAAGCATGAGGTAGAAGATTATATCTTCATTTAGGTACCTCAAAATGTGTCATAGAAGTCATGTAGGAGGTAGGAAGAACGAGCTTCCATTTAGGCACCTCGTATGCGTTCACCACTACACTTGTTGTAAAAACAAACAAGGAGGGTCATGAACTAAGATTAGTACAATAATGTAAACAATCTAAGCTATGAGAAATCATCAAATCATGTGGGGATTTTATGTTGGAAAAACCCAAGTTGTTCCATAATCACTCCTACATCAAGTTTGAAGCTTGAACATGACTTGTGGGTCAAAACCCTAAACAAAACAGAAAGTATTTGAGGATTATCCTCTGATTTTGTATGTCTCAACCTTGTTTTTAAGCCTAACTAACCATAGGAGTGGTTATAAGCATAAGGACATAGGTTTGAATGAGTTAAACTCATGTTTAAGCAAAGATTAATGAAAACAAATTTAAACAGTAGACTTTGAAGCCTTTTTTCCAGAGTTCCAGGGACTTGTTTGCTGTGAAACACCCCTGGAATCGAAGCTAAGGTCAAGCCAAGCATTCTGGAAAAAGAATGGACCAAACCGGATAAGAAATGAAGAAGTTATGCCCATTTTCGTAAAGCTCGATGAATCTGTCCGAACCTGAACTTTCAGCAACGAATTTGAGAGTTTGAGAGAGTTATGAGAATGTTTCTAAAGTGTAAATGGCTTGGACAAGTGTGGGTTTATATAGGGATTGAGTTAGGGTTGAGTTAGATGTGTAATTAATAGGGATAGTTGGGAGTTAAAGCAATAAAAAGGAGCAACAAATAATAATCAGCCATTGGCTGATCTTCACGGTTGTGAAGCAAAGTTGGCGCCAACATGGCCATTTTCAGCCATAGTTCTCTCTCTTTTTTTTATTAGCTTATTAATGTTTGAAAAGTTTTTATATAACATAAGTCCACAACTTATAGAATAGATAAAATGGGCCAAAGTATGGCTGGAAATAAAGAATGTTGGGACTGCACACATGGCCGCACATATGCTGAGTTTCTTTCTTTTATTATATACTAGCCTAAGACCCCGCGAGCTTCGCGGGTGGCTAAACACCAACTAAACACATAAAATAATTTAAACATAAAAGCGTTAAAGTGTGATTTGTTAAGCCTAATATTTTGAGAGATTTGAGCACGTCCCAATAGTACATCTACATGATGTTCGTTACACATTAAATTTTTGTATATGAAACCTTCATTATGATGTTTTCATGCCTTTTGTCAAAATGACTTGCACCGGCAGTGTGAACATAAAAAAATACATTAAGAAATGAAGGTAGAGTAATACATAATACAAACGAATTCATCTACGTAAAGGTACTAACGAACATTGTGTCACAAAAGTTGTAAACGAAATGCGTTAATGCTATGCATGATATGATTAATATTTAGTAGAAACAGATTATATTAGTTGATGCTCAGACGCTCGACATATTACAAATAGCACTTCATTAAAAAACCATTACCTGTTCGGTTTTTTAGGAGTCCGCAATAACCCCCAAAACCGAACAGAGTGATCACTTCCCTCTCCAAAAACTTGTTACATACCAGCCAGCGAATCTTTAATAGATCAACAAAAGGTCATGGTTTTCATCGTTTGACTGACATCAAGTTTATATAAATTTCAATATCTAAATTCATATTAATATAACCAGGGATGATACCCAAACAGGCACAACACCATAGTCCAAACTATGCCAGGGAGCTAAGAAATATTTAAATATTGAAGAAGAAAGAAATTATAACCAATATAATAACATAAGTATTGAGCCTCAAATAGCACACAAAGTACCTAAATTCATAACCAATATAATAACTATCTGTACGCATGGACTTATTAGGGAAATCTGAAGTGAAGATTAAAATACAACGAACTTTCATACTATAGATCTAACAAAAGCGAAAAGATAAGTAAATGAAGGAAATATGAAAAGAATTTTTCAACTTGAAAACTACTTGGACATTTTGAAGATAAGTAAATGATGGCGCATAAATATTATAAAGATTCTATAAAAGAAAAGGATAGTAATGTTCCTCAACTACCAGGCACCTTTTGAAAGCGCATCAGATGTAGGTTGTGACCTGGCACATTCATTGTACGGCTCAGACGACCTTCTGTAAAAATCAGCAACTACACTCCATATGCATAATTCAACAGCTAAGGCAGCAGCGAACTACATATGCCTATCAACATGCCAAAGTGTTTTATTAATGCATAAAACATCATAGATGATAGAAGCTACCAAATAGATCACTATCAAATCATCATCACAAATATGTAAAAGAATTGCTAAAAATAAACCGGTTAAAGGAGTCCAAAGTTCACCAAAGTGTTATCTTATTCTAAAATCAGACTATGACTGAGATAATATAATTTTTCTCACCATATTTAACGCGCTAATTACGCCAAATCTCAAAACCAAAAAAAAACAATTGTGTTCAAACCAATCCCTCATAGTCTCGTACTACCATTGTTGTAATCAAACCAAAACGAACTGGTTAAGCACAAAACTATCTTTACATTTATAGCACCGATATCAATCAACCAGAAAAACTGTGCATATGCAATATGATCTAATATTTATCAACAAAGATGAAACATAAAATCCATCCTTAACACATAACAAAAAGAAATAAAACAAAAAAAATTCAAATCATCATTCATGATAACAATAAGTAGTCCTAATTTTAACAAATTTATAAAAAAATTCAAACCCACTCACAATATTTATCAATCAACTGAAGTGGTGCTCGGCGTTGAGAAGATGATCGGTTGAGATTTCTTCTTCCGGGACCACATACCAGAAACCTGTAACTGGAGGCGACGATCAATGGAGGACAACAAATTTGGAATTAGATTAACAAAATACATAGAACAAATGGTGTTCAAACAAAAAAGACAGAGTACCGTTCTCATTATATGTAGATCTTGAGGAAGATGACATAAGTACAGATGGGTAGACGTTGAAGATTGATCATAATTGATCATAACCTGTTTCAATCATAGATCGAACAACAGTAACATCAATAGAAAGTTTAATCACATAATTTAAAACCCTAATTGGGTATCATTTAGGGGATTTAGAGGATGCTACTGGCTGCGATTACACCATACGAACAAAACTTACCAGGTACAGAGATCAGATCTGGGGTTTTTTCATAGCAGGTGGAGCATGAATATCAAGAAGATGAGATTCGTAACACTTCGATTTCATGATAACCTTAACATTCAAAGATAAAAGCGTACCGGTGAAAACATAAATAAAACTAAAACAACTTTAAAGATGCGAATCATATTAATGATACCAATGATTCAAATCGGATAGATAGATAAGATAAAATTGAAGGAATGCAAAGAAAAGGAAGTAAAATCAAGAATGATTAATGGATGGAAGAGGGATTAATACCGTGATGAAGACATACGATCTTTAGGGATGCAATGAGAGGGAGATGTAAGATTGAAACTGTAGAAACCCTAATCGCCTTGTGAGAATGTGAAGAATAGGGAATGAAAATGGTCGGGTTGTGCGTTTATATACCAAAAGCCACTTGACCCGAATGTGTGTAAACGGATCCCGCGTGACCCTTCACCAAAGAGAAATGGCGGTCAATTGAGAAAATAAGGGTTTAATCAAATGCCACGTGTCAACTAATGGGTTAAATTTATGTCAAGTGGCACCAAAATGTTTTGTTTTAATATACATTATAGATTTTTTTTTTGTTTTGACCAATATAGTCCCTTGTTGATATTAACTAGATTTGTACCATCAAATAATGGTAACCTTTTTTTTTTATTAAAGGTCACGCATATTTTTTTTTATCTTTTTTTTTGTAAAAAAAATATTTCTACAAAAGAATATGAAATGGTGGAGGCATTCGGTGTTTAAATAAATGTTTTTATTTTTATTTTTATTATTTTTTTTAGGACTATTAGCACATTATAAGCATATTATCTAATACTAATATATGATTACTGAATATAATAATGTAGCTTATATGTCAACGTTTAATTTACAAATATAACATAAAGTTAAGAAGTAATTTTGTATAATAATAAAATAAAGTATAGGTTGCGTATCAGGAACGTAATAATCAAGTGCTTGTACGTATCAATGTATAAATATGTATGAACGATGAATATTTTACACAAAAGACCAATTTTTATTACGATCGAAGTCTCGGATTTACAATAGTTATAAAACGAAATACGATTATGAGAGAAGAAGGGTTTCCAAAAATAGATATATAAGACGAGCCTTCTAATTTAGGAAAATTACGAAAAGCGAGGCGTTACAGTCTCCCCTCCTTTATGAAATTTAGTCCCGAAATTTATTCAAGAGGAAGACCTTGGAGAACAAGCATTTTGGTTAAAAGAGTCGAGATGTAGCATAAGTAAAAGCGTATACATGTGTGTGAGTTTAAATAGTTTTGAATCAATTTGGAGACATATACATACAAAACGTGTCGTGTTAAGAGGAAAATCTTGGTAAAAGATGGCTTGTATTTTGATGAAAAGTGAGATAGTTCGTATGGAAGGTTTTCAAGGATAGTAAAAATTCACATACTTGTCAGAATTGTTTATCGAGGGATATGAGAAGGTTGGTATATTAAATAAAGTGCCGACGGCATACAAGTTACGTTGCACAAGAATAAAGAATAGAAGGATATTTTAAGGTAAGGAGGTAAGTTAGGATTCGAACGTTTAAACAGACTTGATTGTAAACGAAGTTCGTATAAGAGGACAAGGAATAATGGAGAATAATGAGAGTATAAAAGTGAACGATTTACTCTTAATGAATGCAAGTATAAGATTGGCATAAGTATTAGATAGACGAAAGTAGCGTGCTAAGAATGGAGTCTCGTCATGGATAATCGGATATAATGCGTTTGTGAGTTGTTTGAAGTTTGTATTAGGTCCAAAAAGGTCTGCAAAACACCGAAATTTCTCATGGCACGTTTTACGAAAGTTTTGGTAACATGGTGAAAACACTTATATATAGGAAGTACCAGCGGCGTATCCACCATGTTTTGACCATGTTACGTCCGCCTCGTTATTCGGTGTCATGTTACGTTCCGTGTCTTACCATACACAGTAGTACACTCTATGGTTTTCATATGCCTATCACTATAATCCCGTGTGCACCCGCGATTATATTGATCGTCGCATGATCTGCATAGCTTGTACTAGTTGTGTACGAATCAGGGTATACATAATTTGAAAAGTGAGAACATGTATGTATAAGAATGTAGTGTGTAAACAAGTCCATGCTTATGTATGTATGTATGTATGGGACCCACGTAAGCGAATCCCTCGGGTTCCGCTCGCGTATGGGTACGAATGTATGATTCACGAATGAGAGTATGAGCATAGATATGAAACGTATGAGTGGTATGAATATAAGTATAAGCATGAAACGTATCAGTATAAGTATGAATACGATTATAAGTATAAGCATAAAATGCATAGTTATGAATATGAGTGTGAGTACGAATACCAATGATTGCGTATATAGTATTTATTGACACATAACAAAGTTAAGCATGTAAATGTGCTCGAAAGGTTGAGCATGTAAATACAAATGATATAACTGAAATTGTCACGATGCAACGACTAAAATGAGTATGATGGTATGTAGGTATAGTTGCTTAAACGAAACGTTGCGTTTATCGAATCACAATTAGATTGAGTTTGGTTTGAAAGGTAGAATATAGTTTTCATATGTAAGAGGATATAAAGTACTCATTGGTCAAGCATAATGTATTTTGTAATGAATGGAAATGCTACTTTTGTTCCAAAAGAGTTTACGTAACCCGAAGATGATCGATCCCCATGAAGCCTTCTTGCCCACGTGGTTTGTAAATGGGTGTAGGAAAAGGTTTTTGATAAAAAAGTAAATTCGTTTCAAGAAATTATGAATTCAGGAGGTTCTTGTGAAAACGAGGCTCCTTATAAAAGAAATTTAACAAAAGGACTTAGTGATTGTCAAAAGTTTTAGCAAATGAATTGTTGATGTTGAAAGGAGTATTTGGTAAAACATTCATATAGCACCTACAAGATCCTATAAGTAGTTGAGAAAGGTTGGTTTGATTTTTTTTTATTAAGAATGAAAGTCTCTAGTATGATGGTATAACGTGTGTGTGTGTTTTAGTGATTAATTTGAATATGAAGTTCATGGGCAAGAGTTTCATTGGACCGACTAAGTTGTTAGGTAGCATTTCGTAAGGTTTTGAGGTTCGAGTAACAAAACGTTTTAAGACATGATTAAGAATCTCGTGTATATGAGTTGAGTGAAAATAGATTGTAGGATAGAAAGTATGCTTGATGAAACAATGTATTTTGTATACGTATATGCATGTATTTTGAATAATGATAAATAATTTAGGTATAAAACATGATCGAGTTTGCATAATAAGATATTTGGAAGAGACGTTTTGGTAACGATCACCTAGGTAAGGGAATCACCCCTAACTCGTTGGTGAGGTCGTTTTAAGAAAAAGGGAGTGGAGTTAATCGCCCAGGTAAGGAAATCACTCCTATCTCGATGATATGTCTCCATTTGTTGTTACAAGGAATATGAATAAAATTATATGAAACCATGCATATATATAAATGTATGGAAAGATTCAATATGATGTATGTGTGAGAGAAAAAAAATGTCGAAAGTAAATTCGAATTTGAAAGATTGCGTCGTATAAAATAAATAGTAGAGCACATGCTTGGTTAAAATTTAGGATGGTTCCAAAATGGAACTTTGACTAACCAAAGTGATCGAAAAGTCTTTCGAGTTTGAGGAGCATGCTTTGGCCTAATAGGTGAAATACTCTCGCCGACAAGTCGGTTAACGGTATTTACCCTTCCGGTTACTACATGTCACAAATCGATCGAAATCTCGAGACTTGGCGGGATTTATGAAAACAAAAGATCGAGGAGTGGAACTAGTCGACAAGGTGCGGGTTTCACCCCTAACTTGGCGATTTAGTATCCTAAGTGTGGTTGGTACTCGTCGGGTCAAAATTTGATTTCAACACTTTGACGAGGGTCCACTAGAATTTAAAATTTTAATTTCTCCATCAAGGTGAGGATTTCACTCCTAACTTGGTGGTGAATTTCGCGTAAGAAAAGAAAAGTAGAAGGATTGAGAGTCGTTCACCAAATTGTGGGTTTCACGCCTATTTTGGTGAAGTCGTCTCGTTTGTGTGTTATGAGTGTTTTCGGATTTAGAAATATCGAGTAAAATGCATGAGGGAAGTGTATGTCAAAGGAATACACAAACAAGTATAAACACGTATGAGGGCATATCAATAATGGTACATAAATAATGAAATGATAAATCAAGTATTAACACATAGAGAAATAGGTCAAGAATAATACGTAAAGGATCGAACAACGAATCAAGTATTAACACATAATAAGACAAGCATTAATGCATAAGAATAACATGCCGAATATTACCCACGAGTGATATACATGTTTAAAAGAGCGTAAATAAGAAACAAATAAAGTATCATGTAGTAGTTCAAGCAAAACATACGAATAAGGCTCGAAAACTATAGACTAGGTAAAAGCATTCCTACTTTTCCTAATTCCATATAGTTATGGCTCTGCTACCAATCTGTCACACCCCAACCAATGGCGGAAACATCGGGATGAGACGAAGTGTGAAGATTGCTCGAGACATCATAACACTATTTGTGACAATATTTAAATAATTCCCGTTTCATTCCATAACATCAAATTGTCGACATTACATAAATTCAAGTAACAACAAGTTCAAAAGAAATACATATAACATAAGCAAAATTAATACGACATATTAAACCTAACGTCTATATGTGTATCTAGGCATCAACGCTACTTCTTTTCATAGCATCGTCATCATCAACCTGTAACATGTTTAAAATACAATTCAATGCAAAAGCAAAGGCGAGTATACAAGTTTGGTACGTACATAACAAATGATAAGTTTTGAACAATTCCTCATAGCAAGCATGTGATTCAAGATAAACATAAAAACATGGCATGTGTCTAACATATCAAACCAAAAGAGACGCAAGATGCTCATGACATAACCACAAGTTACGGGCGGCGGGTCGTCAATCCTATAGCTCTAAAATTGGCGGATGTTACAGCCATCTCTGTCCAATCCATTTTTACTAGATCTAAATTAACCTAATCTCTCAAATCACAATCAAACCTCAATATCCACAACAATTCGTCAACAAACCACAAATACAATACGATTTAACTTCTAATTCTCCAGTAACTAACCTTCTGATTCAATTTTTCGCCAAAACCTTTCGAATCAAACCTCAACAACAAACTGAACATAACCAGTTCGCAAACAAATCACATCCGATTCAGTTTTTCAACAAAACATTTCGAATCAAACCGCAAAAAAGTGAACATAATCAAATCTGATCGATCGGCCACCATAATCTCTACGATCTGGATCAAAATATGAAGAATCAATAGGAAAATTGAGAGAACAGACCTGACCCCCCCTCCTGAACCACCTCCTCCCTCTTCACCTCTAACCACCCTGCGACACCCACACCTCTCTGTTTTAGATGCGGCCGGCCACCACCGTTTGGTGGTGGCGGTGGTGGCGTACGATGGTGATGTGACCAAATAAGCGGAGAAAGAAAGGGAGGAGAGAGACGGAGTGAGAGGAGAGAGACGAAGGAGAGAAAGAGATGACGTCACCGGCACTGCTTCTCCATCTTGATCTCTTTCTCCCTCACTGTTTCTCTCTCTACAGTCCTCTCTCCCTCTTCGATCTCTAGTCCGGTGTGGGTGTGAGTGGCTATGGATGTGTTCGAGGAGGAGTGGAGGTGTGCGACAACCATAAAAGATGGCGCCGGAGCTCGGCCGGCACCTCCGGCTCTGGTCACCGGACCTGTAACGAGAGAGAGAGAGAGAGAGAGAGAGAGATCACGAGGGTTTTGGCTGAATGTTGAAAGTGAGAGTGAAGGTTTTAATTTTTGTTTCTTTTAGAGAAAAATGCCCGGATAGTCCATGTGGTTTGGACTTTTTAAGGAAAGGGTATTTTTGTCATTTCACACCCTCTTAACAAAGAAAACAAACTGAAGTTAGACCCAGGGACTATCCGGGAACAAAAATTGAAAACTTGGGGACTATTCAAGTAGTTTTAGAAAGATAGGGACTATAGGTGAAAAAAGGTGAAACCACAGAGACTATCCGGGCATTTTTCTCTTAAATAAATGATTTATGTTTTGATTGTCATTTCAATTTCACAAAAGAAATTATAATTCTTCAGTCATTATCTTTTTGTATATTTAAAAAAAATTGCTAACGAAATGTTTATCATCATGTTTAGTAAAGGTAAATGTGTCATAAATTTACCTTTATCGTAATTGTTACACCCCCGACCCGTTTAGCCCGGTTCGGAAGCCGCGAGACAGAACTCGTGGTATTGGTGTTTAGATTGACAGTTAAAATTTTAACAGGATCGTTTAAACAGAAAACACCGAATTATTTTATTATAAGTTTCGGGACAAACCCCGTGTTTTACAATAAAGGAATTTTACTGGAAAATCCACTGATTACAGAAAACATGTTTATTTCTATTTATTGAGCCACTTTATTTAAGTTGGAGTGCTACGCGGCACTTTTCCTTTTCTTCACAGTAAATCACCTGAAACATGTTTTAAAAAGATTTGATCAGCGAAAAATACTCGCGAGTGCATTCAATTTACACAAAAGACAAATTGTTATAATATACAGTATTAAGAGCGATTACAATTGTTTCTATCTTATAATTATCTAACCCAGTTGTCACTCGACCGGATCTGTGACTGTGGTCATATCACTATTTAGGTCCGTTCACCCAAAACTGACGCTTGATAAGTAATGTATACAAAACCCCACGTACTGTCAGTAATTTAATATAACAAAGACTTAATCACTGTAGCTATAACGGGAAAAACATTTAGGGTTTTGCAAACTAATTTGATAAAAAGAGAATGACTCACATTGCAAGTTTAAACGGTCAGAGCCGGCCTACTGATTAAGCTGGTAAACCTAGTTAAATATACAATGCAAACGAAACTAGGTTAGTAACTTAATTCAATATTTACGATAATTCACGAGATCGAAACCCTTACGACGAATGACAAAGTATAGCCCGAATTTAGGCAACACTTAAACATCCATCGGATTGGTTTTAATCGATCGGAAATTGTATCGTAGCAGTGATCAAGTTATTACCTCGGTATCGTAGCAGCGTCTCGATATTATAAAGTGTTATTTAAGCAGAAAGAAGGCGATTTTGATGAAAATTTTCGAACATAATGAAATGCCCATGCACGTCCAATTTATAGCTGATTTCAGCTTTCTCGCGGCCCGCGACAGCCTGAAGATGGTCCTTCGCGCCCCGCGAGGGCCAACCTAGCTACGGCTAGGGCTGCCGTGTCAACCCCTAGCCTTGCCACGTGGACGACACGTGTCCCTGATCGTTATACGGAGATTCCCCAGGCTGTCGCGCCCCGCGACGTATTTCCTTAACTCTGTCGCGTCCCGCGACAGACTAATATTTCTTGTTTTCTTGGATTTTTATAAATAGGAAAGATATACGGGTTCGGGTTTTCACTTACGGAGCGTTTTAGAACATTTTTGTGCAAGTCGTTACATCCTCCCCACCTTGTTTAAAATCTCGTCCTCGAGATTTACTAGAACAAGTAAGGATATTTTCTTTTCATCTCTGATTCCAGCTCTCATGTATATTCAGGTCCTCTTTTTGAATCCCATTTTACTTTTACCAGAACCAATCTCTTGTGTTTGAGATTCTTGACCTTTTTGTATTCTATTTGCAGAGGTTTCTCAACAAACTTTAACTTTTCATTTACCTCTATATCTTGAAGAGGTACTACCAGTGATTCATCAGATAAACATTTCTTAAGATTAGATACATGAAATACATCATGTACACCGGCTAACTCTTCTGGTAGTTGTAATTGGTATGCGACTGGTCCTATTCGTTGGAGAACTGTAAATGGTCCGACATATCTTGGACTCAATTTTCCTTTCTTACCAAATCGAGCGACTCCTTTCCAAGGAGAAACTTTTAATAGTACCTTGTCTCCAATTTGAAATTCTAACGACTTACGTCGATTGTTGGCGTAACTCTTTTGACGATCTCGAGCCGTTTTCAGATTTTCCTTGATTTGAGTTATCTTGTCGGTGGTTTCCTGCATAATCTCAGGACCTGATAACTGACTTTCTCTTATTTATACCCAACATACTGGAGTTCGGCACTTTCGTCCATAAAGTGCTTCGAATGGGGCAGCATTGATGCTCGTGTGATAACTGTTGTTATAGGAGAATTCTATTAGTGGTATTGGTCGTCCCAATTTCCACCGAAATCTATGACACATGCTCTTAACATGTCTTCCAGGGTTTGGATCGTCCTTTCACTTTGTCCATCTGTTTGAGGATGGTATGTTGTACTCAAATTTAATCGTGTCCCCATTGCTTGTTGGAAACTTGTCCAGAAATGTGAATTGAAACGACTATCTATATCTGATACAATGGAGAGTGGAACTCCATGTAGTGATACCACCTCATCTACATATAGCTTAGCTAGTCTCTCCATACTAAAGGTTTCCTTCATTGGTAGGAAATGAGCTGATTTGGTTAATCGATCCACAATCACCCAGATTCCATCGTTACCATTTCTTGTTTTGGGTAACTTAGTAACAAAATCCATTGTTATTAATTCACATTTCCATACAGGCATTTCTAGCTGTTGAAGTAAACCTGAAGGTTTCTGGTGTTCTGCCTTAACTTGTGAGCATGTTAAACACTTAGAAACGTAACTAGCTATGTCCTTTTTCATTCTTATCCACCAAAAGTTATTCCTCAAATCTTGATACATCTTGTTATTACCAGGATGCATCGTATACCTAGATTTATGGGCTTCCTCTAATATCTTATCTCGTAAATTTCCTTGTCTAGGTACCCAAATACTTTTCTTATGGAATTTCCAAATTCCATCAGTCCCTTACTCTAATTCCTTTATCCTTCCTTTCATTCCTTCAGCATCATCCTTAATTGTTGTTTCTTGAACACTTTTCAGTTATTCCATTAAATCTAACTGCAGATTTAATCTAAGAGCACGAACTCGTATTTGTTTCTCATGGTACTTACGACTTAAGGCATCTGCTACTACATTTGCTTTTCCTTCGTGATATTGAATATCACAGTCGTAATCACTTAAAATTTCCATCCACCTTCTTTGCCTCATGTTCAATTCTTTTTGTCCAAATATGTATCTTAAGCTCTTACGATCTGTAAAGACAGTAAACTTACTACCATACAGATAATATCTCCAAATCTTAAGGGCAAAAATTATTGCTCCTAATTCTAAGTCATGAGTCGTGTAATTTTCCTCGTGATTTTTCAATTGCCTTTATGCATACACAATCACTTTCTTGCGTTGCATTAACACACAGCCTAATCCTAGCTTAGAAGCATCGCAGTAGACTTCAAAATCTTTTGTTCCTTCTGGTAAGGCAAGAATTAGGGCATTTGTTAGTTTCTGCTTTAGAATTCTAAAGGCTTCCTCCTGCTTAGGTCCCCATACAAACTTAACAGTTTTACAGGTTAACTTAGTTAATGGAACAACTATCTTAGAAAAATCTTGGATAAAGCGTCTATATTATCCAGCTAATCCTAGGAAGCTTCAGACTTCTGTAGCTGACTTCAGGACTTTCCAACTTGTGATAGCTTCTATCTTGGAAGGATCTACGTGAATGCCTTCATGATTAACCATGAGTCCTAGGAATTTCACTTCTTGTAACTAAAATTCACACTTCGAAAATTTGGCGTAAAGCCTTTCTTTTCTTAACAGGGTTAAGAGTGCATGTAGGTGCTCACAGTGTTCGTCCTTGCTTTTGGAATAAATAAGTATATCGTCAATGAAGACAATTACAAATTTATCTAAGTATGGCTTACAGATTCTATTCATCATGTCCATAAATGCTGCAGGAGCATTTGTTAACCCAAATGGCATGACCGTAAACTCATAATGACCATACCTAGTTCTGAAAGCAGTTTTAGGAATATTCTCTTCCTGTACTTTCAGTTGATGATACCCGGAGCGCAAATCTATCTTAGAGAAATATCTAGCTCCCTGAAGTTGATCAAAAAGATCGTCAATCCTAGGTAATGGGTATCGATTCTTAATAGTAACCTTATTTAATTCTCTATAATCGATACACATGCGTATTAACCCATCTTTCTTTTTCACAAACAACACAAGTGCTCCCCAAGGGGATGCACTGGGTTGTATGTATCCTTTCGTTAACAATTCATCTAACTGCTTTTTCAATTCTAGCATTTCTGGGGGTGCTAAACGATAGGGTGCTTTAGCTATTGGAGCAGTTCTAGGCTATGATGCACTGGGACGGGTACGGGAACGGGGTACGGGGACGGGTACAGGAACGGGAAACGTCAAAACTAAAAAAATCAAGAAGCGGGGACGGGACGAGTACGGGAATAAAACATATAAAAATAAATATATATTAAAGATAATATAACACAAAACCCCAAAATAGTTAAATATACTTTGTTAGGCATAGATAATTTAAGTTTTAAAAGATATAAAAAATAACTCAAAACTAATTTTTAAAAAATTAAACATAAAAAAACATTATGTATGAAAGTCAATACAAGAAAGAAATTATATTATTAAATATATATATATATATATATATATATATATATTAGTAAAATAAAAAGAAGAAATTTAATGTGAGAATAAAAAGAAGAAAGGACATATTAGTAAAATACTATTTCATTTATAACTTATATCATTAATTTTTATCTCTTTAATTAATTAGTCAACTAATCATTAATTATTCTACATACAATCTACAAAACCTACACATATCAAAATTTTCCTACATATACCCTACACATTATAGAATTTTATCCTACACAGCCAAAATTTATCCTACACACCTCGAAATATATCCTACACAACTCGTAATTTATCCTACACAACTAGTAATTTATTCTACACTTTAGATTAAGTTGGTTTTTTTAATTTGGAAAAAGTATATATTTTGAAAAGGAGTTACAAATTTAATTTAGTTAGTTATTAAAGGTGAAGAATACAAATTAATGATTTATGTAAGTTTACCAATAAACCCTTATATTAAAATTAAATGCAAATATTAAATGAAGTAAAATGAAGCATTCTTATTGGTTAAAACTTTTCTTTTTTCTTCTTACAAAAAAATTCTTCTCATTTGAACCCTCCACTATATATATATATGCATACTATACATTACAAAAATTATTAAACGTGGTTCTTCATTGTGTTTTTACTTTATACAAGCTCTCAAACATGACCTAGTATTTGAAATAAACTAAACAAAATATAAAGGAAATAAAAAATGAAAAGTTTTATGGGGAATTGAGTTGGAGACAGCTGTATATGCAATAACAATAGGTAAAGTAAAATTTTGAAGGAAACAACACACAGAGAAAAAGAAATCGGAGAAACCACACCCTACTTTCCCACTGCCGTCGTCTTCTATCTCTCTCGTCTCTACCCTCTCTTCTCGAGTGCCTCTAACCTAATCTCGCCGGAAAACATTTTCCCCCTTTTTCCGTACCTCCGGCGTCCTTTTTTCTCCGGCTGATGCTGATCTCCGGCGACCTCCTCTCTCCAGATCTCTTTAAAAAAAAACAAACAAAAAATTTTTACGGAAACATGCCGGAAACGTTTCCTGCACGTCCCCAACATGTTGTCCCCTTCTGCATCACGTTTTCTGCCGTACCCAACATGTCGGGGACGTTTCCCAGCCGTCCCCGAGCCGTTTCCGTCCCCTAGCAGTCCTCGGGACGGGAGACGACACCTAATTGGCGTTTCCGTGCTTCCGAGGTTCCAGGTATTAGATGAATTCTAAATTCTACTTCCCTATCTGGTGGTAATCCAGGTAGATCTTCCGGAAATACATCGGGGTATTCTGATACTACTAGAATTTCCTGAAGTTCTTTGCTTTTAGTTTTAATGATTACTAAAATCATATACACTACGCCTTGCTTTCGTTCGTAACTAGAGACTTTCATTACTGAAATGAACTTCATTGTCTTACGTGGCTTATCTCATGTAATCAGAATTATTTCTCCTGTTGGCGCACGAATTTCTAAGGAATTCTGATCACACAGGATTCGAGCATGGTTGCCTATTAACCAATCCATTCCTAACACGACGTCGAATCCTGCTAAATTCACAGGTAGAAGATTGCCGAGAACTTATGCCCTGATAATTCTATCTTTCCTTCTTGAAGTACCTTATCTATACTGATAGGGTTTCCGTATGCCGTTTCTACCATATAAACTTGACTAAGTTTGGTTAAGGGTTGCTTAAGAGCTAGGCAGAATGAAGTATTTATAAAACTTTGGTTTGCACCAAAGTCAAATAATACTTTTGCATAAATGTCACGGACAAGGAACGTACCAACTATCACGTCAGGAATCAGATCTGCTTCTTGCTTTGTCAGCTGAAAAGCTCTTGTGTTTTTCTTATTAGTTCCATCGGTCGCTTTTGCTTTGTTGTCAGCTGTCTTAACCAATTTAGGGCAATTTGGCTTAAAATGCCCTGCCTCACCACAATTGTAGCAGACTGTGGCTTTCTTCCTGCACTCCTCCTCTCGGTGCCCTGGTATTTTGCAGAAATTGCAGTATCCCTTACATTTTCCAAAATGCTTTCTTTTACAGTTACTAGAAAATGGCGGGGTGGAAGACTGCCCGGCTCCCTTTTTCTTGGAGTTACTACTGTTACCCAAACGGAAACCTTGGGTAATTTTCTGAACCAATTCCTTCTTCCTATTCTCCTCTTTCGTACGAACCAATCCGTCAGTCAAGGTGTTGGCTAACTCGACTGCATCGTCGATCGTCAGAGGTCTAGCAACCTTGACTATATCACGAATTTCGCTTATCAATCCCCAAATGTAGTCAGAAATAAGTACAGGTTCTGGCGAGGCCAGAGTCGGTACTATTCTTGCATATTCGAAGAATTTCGAAGTATACTCACGGCACTTAACGTTCACCATCCGGTGACTCAGGAACTGATTTGCTATTTGTTCCTTTTCGTAGGAAGGACAAAATTTCCTTTCTACCAGTTCCTTAAATTCTTCCCAGCTCATGGCATAAGCCACGTCACTTCCTTCAGCTTGCAATACCGTGTTCCACCATTCCAATGCCTCTTCTTTTAAAAGGTAGGATGCATACATTACCCTGTCTTCTTCTGCGCACTTACTTATTTTGATCACAACTTCCGTCTTTTCTAACCAACGTAGTGCAGCAGTTGCTCCTTCATTGCCCGCAAATTCAATTGGCTTCCAGGCGAGGAATTCCTTATAAGAGCAACCAGTCGTCATCACTTTCATTTTCTTAGGTAATGGGGTTGAATTACATTATTGTTATTGCCTCCATTTATGCTATAACTGAAATTATCGTCGTGGGTGTGTTTGCTATGGTCGGCTCTGGAAGGTTCAACTGGATTCTTAACGGCTGCGACGATTGCTGGGATAGCATTAGCTATACCCTGAGCAACTATATTTTCTATATCTTGTCTATTGAGAAAGTTTTCCTGATTATTCGGTTCCGATTGATTAACTTCATTTGCCGATTGGTTTACTGCGTTATCCATCTGAATTATAGATATGGCATACAGATTAATACCACAAAGATAGATAGAAATTAAACACAACATTGCAATCACAACCCAAATTAAGTCAGCACGTATAACTAAAATTGTCGAACATTGTGACTTTTATATTTATATATATATATATATATATATGCGTCCATACAAGCCACGTATTTACAGATGTTTTATTTTAGTTATATTTATATTATTATACATTATTTTATTATTATTATATTATTTTTATTATATATATTTTTTTTCACATATTACTATTATACAAAACACCTATTCTATTGTTAATTGCCTTCAAAAGTGACACTCCCTTTCATCGTACTTCCAGGTGATATTCTCCCCCACAGTCCGGATCCGGTTCCCTGCATCCACCAATTCTTCGCCGTAGCGGCGTAGTTCAGCAACATTCTCCGGGTTCATGGGTGGAAAAGTAGCAGGGGCTGGTTCAAACTGTGGGTAATAAGGGTTCGGATTGTTCATGAGATTTTGGAAATGCCAGTCATTGGTCCTCCACTCCTCAATAGGGTTAGGCAGGGGTAGTGGGTTGAAAATAGGTTCAGGGATGGCAGGTTCCAAGTTTATTGGAAGTTCGTTTTGAATGGGAATGTTCACAAGGTTTTTGTCAGCTGGCCCAAAAAGGTCGCAGTTTGCTAGCTTCCTGTCTAGTTCCTCCCAGGGTGGTAGGGTCGGAGCTTGGCCAGAGCTTTCTCCCACTACTTTCTCTTTTCCTTTTGGCTCAACAGTTTTCTTTACTTTTTGAGCTGCAGGTTTCTTTTTTCTCCCCCTTTTGCAATCTAAAAGCCTCCTCCTCTTTCTAGGTTTGGGCTTTTCCTGGGCTTGGAAAACCATTGGCTCATCTGTCTCAGCCTGGTAACCGATCTGGTCCCCGGTAGTCTCCATATTAGTGGAATGTATCGTGAAGTTTCGTAGAGCTTCCGATAGTTCATTCATACTGTTAGTCTCACATAAGGAAACACAAAAATTCCAAATTAAATTTTAATTATTGCAATTAATTTTTCACAAAAACACAAAATTCCTGACTAAAATTTAAGTATATTTTCAATACTTAATTTGCTTAAACCAGTGGCTCTGATACCACCTTTTCTGTCACGCCCCCGACCCGTTTAGCCCTGTTCGGAAGCCCCGGGACAGAACCCGTGGTATTGGTGTTTAGATTGGAAGTGGAAATTTTAATGGGATCGTTTAAACAGAAAACACCGAATTATTTTATTATAAGTTTCGGGACAAACCCCATGTTTTACAATAAAGGAATTTCATTGGGAAATCCCCTGATTATAGAAAACATGTTTATTTCTATTTATTGAGCCACTTTATTTAAGCTGGAGTGCTACGCGGCACTTTTCCTTTTCTTCACAGTAAATCACCTGAAACATGTTTTAAAAAGATTTGATCAGTGAAAAATACTGGCGAGTGCATTCAATTTACACAAAAGACACATTGTTATAATATACAGTATTAAGAGCGATTACAACTGTTTCTATCTTATAATTATCTGACCCAGTTGTCACTCGACCGTATCTGTGACTGTCACACCCCAAATTTCCACGGGTTACCGGTGGGCCCGGTAGGGGAGTAACGTGACGTGGTTGGCAACATCATAGTCAAACAACACAATATATAAATGCACAGCGGAAGCAAAAGGATAAATATATTACAATCCGTAATAGTGTAACATCAAAGTATTACAACGGAAGTAAAGGATCCACAGGCGGATCTTAAAACATATCATTTGTTCAACAGACTTTAGACGCCTAGAACTTGCAAGATTCCTTAATAGCGCCCTGAGCTTCCAGCCAATTACGTTCAGTACCTGTCACTTAACCCTTTTGGAAAATACGTCAGTTTTCACTGGTAAATACACTCAACCGACTCATTTGAAAAGAGTTTAAGAAAATTTATTTAGATGCACTAGGCACAAAACCTTTTGACACTTTAATTAAAATGCACAGAGGCAAAATTAATCCTTTATAACTTGGGAAAATTATTTGTATATAATCTTGTATACAGTTTTACATGTTCGTTGTACGTTCAGGGCCCGATGTAGAAATCGAGTCAGATTAACAGACACGCCACAAGTATAGGCCCACAAGAGAGTGAGATACCGTTATCTCTTAAGCACTGTCAGGTGTATGCCTACACCCCGTGCTTAAGACGTGGCCATTTTATAATACAATGATGTCACTAGGATATCCGGGACATGGTCATTAACCCCTAAAGGTCTTTGTTTCAAACAATACAGATTAAACCGGGTTACCTCAATGATTTAACCATAATAAGATTAAAGATTCAGTACCCGACCAAGCGGTATTATTATACCGTATCCCAAGCCCGTATAGGGAAAATAAGTTAAGAGTATTTACCTGAGCTAGCTCCTGTCTTAAATAGCAAGAATCTAATAACTCAGCCGTAGTCACTTAAGTAGGCGTAGGTACAATTTACCGGAAAGCTCTAGTCTGGAATGATGGTATAAATAATTAATTAGAATGCTAACGGGTCTTTAATTAAGCCTAAGCTTAGACCGATTAGTCTTATAGATATGGTTCGTACGCACGATTAAGCGAAGACCGGATAGAATGTGATTCTGACCCGACAAGTTTGAAGACTTGTTTAATATGGGTTCATTATTGACGTTCTAGATTTTGAGATAAAACCGATAAGGTTTGACCCGTTTCGGCTAACTTATATAAACTAGTTATATAAACCGATCCGAACGCGAATAACGCGTAACGGGTAACCGAATAGGTCACGAACAGGTTTCCTAAGTTAATATGCCTTAAATATGTTGTGATATCAGTAGGATACCTTCCATTATGCCCAAAACGAGTTTAATCTCAATTTAAGCCCCGTAGGGGTATTTTGGTCATTTACCTAAGGCATATATACCACCCGTCATACAACTACTCGAACGATGTGACCATAAGGTCACTTAATGTGTTTGGTCGGATCCTAATGATCGACCAAACGGGTCGGGTTCGAAAGTATAAGCGATTGTTTAGATCGCTTACCTTTACGACCCTATATAAGCACTAAACTAAAAGTGACGAGCTAAGCATGTTGAAACATGCTTAACTAAGTTAGAAAACAAGTTTGGTATCAAAACAAATGGTTTTGATACCCATAAGTAGTTTGGTTACAAAATACGCAAGAATACGTATTCTGGCCGAAACTACGGCTCGTCACTGAGCCTAGATAACGTGGTAATCAGTAGGTATAGTCACTAGGGACTATAACCTTCGTGATCACGCTCACGTTATGAAGTTCAAACGAACTTCGCATCGACCATAAACTGGTCAATGCAGAAAGTCAAACAAAGTTTGACTTTCGGACTCGAGAAGCGATAAAAGAACGAAAGAATACTTACGAAGGGTCCCCGAATGCTAATCTAGATCGAAGAGCTCAGGTATGAAGCGAAGGCCACAACTTAGAGCATTTGGATCAGATTTTGTGGGTTTTTAAGCCAAAGGGGGGTGGGTATTTATAGATTTCGGGTAACCGCTAGGATCGTTTCTTGAATATCGTGCCATGATCCAAGCCGAACACTTGTCACGATGTTGTGGTGGCTAAAATGTTGTTCTTATCCGCTGACTAGACGATAGGAAACGTGTGGACACGAATCAATTCAGTTGCAAGTTGCAAAACAAACATTGAATCTGGTCAGAAGGGCTAATGCGGCCCGCTTTAGATTTAGGCAAACACAATGCGGGCCGCTTGGGGCCTCTGATCTGCATATATGTTTCAGAAATGACAGTTTAGGTCCCTGCACGTGTTTAAGGCCATTTTCGATGCGTTTGAACCCCGTTAACCTCATTTCAAGGCTCTAAAATGAAGTTAAAGTATAGGGAACTTAAAATGTGTTCAAAAATATCTCGGATGTCGGTTCGTTTGGCCGTACGAACGAGATGTTCGCTTAATTACGACGGAATGCGCATAAGCGCGAAAAACGAACCAAATGACGCGACGAATGGATTTTTCTTAAGGCGAACACTAAAATATAATGTAGTCATGCTTACATAAATTTTTGGATGTCCAGATGTATTCAGAACGTAGGTTATGCGCGAAAATGCAAACTTATGCACTTTTTGACGCTTTTAGTCCCTGATCCTTCTATACTTGATCTTAACATGCTTTCTTGCACTTCGAGTCCTCTAACTTGACTTTTATGGGCCTTAAGACATAACCATACTTTGTTAAGTCCTTGGGTAACTTTATGGTTACCCGATAAGTCTAAATTTCCAATGTTTACGCTTTAACCCCTCGCACACGAATTTGATCACAACTCTCTCATACGATAACGAAACTTTATGAAATTTTAATCGTGCATTCTAGTGAGCATAATTTACATTTACAAAGCTTCGGGTTTGTCAAAAGGTCACTCAGAGGTATATCTTTAACATGTTGACACATTTAACCCCTGTAGTTTGTAATCTCTCACTTTTAGCTTCGTATGATCCATGATTCATTCATTTGAAGGTATGAACATTGTGTAGGGTTAATGTTCATTATATTTATTCACAGTTGACACTTAGAATCCGTATAAACACCTACTTTCCATGTTTGTCAACTTTAGTCCTTCAAGAACATTCTTTCACACGTTCAAAGGTTATGACACGTGTCAAGCCATTATAGGAAGTAAATTTTCGGGGTGTTACATCCTTACCCCCTTAAAAGAAATCTCGACCCGAGATTTACTGAAACAAGTAAGGGTACTTTTCTTTCATCGTGGATTCAACCTCCTACGTGAATTCGGGACCTCTTCGGGCATCCCATTTGACCTTTTCAAAAGGTATATGCTTCCTTCGAAGCTTCGTAACCTGTCGATCCTCAATCGATATTGGATGTTTATCACATTGTAGATCCGCATACCAATTTGTGATAGTGCTCCTTGACTTATTGGCGGAACACCTCCTTCAGTCACTAGTGTGCAATGTATTTCGAGCTCCGCAAAACTCCTTAAATAGGTTTTAGCTTACAAGCTACTTGATCTTGATACATTCGATTTCCATCAAATGATTTCCATATATTCAGAGCTTAACTAGCCTGAAAATTTCACAAATTTGGTACACCCTTCCTGGGTGATATCTTTTGTTAAACCATATTCCTTAACAAGAACTTAGGAAGTTTGCTATTTTCACAACTCCTCGATTTCTTGCCATATACTGGCAACCTACAATCGATTATGGATTTGTATAATCTTATTTGTTGTTCCCCAGGCAACTTTCAGATCTTGATAATTGGACTTACCAATTCTCTATCTAACAATAGATATTTAACATTCCATCTATACTAAGTCTCCAAAGGAGTAGCCTTAATACTTACATATCAATTATTATAGAAAAGCTTATTTTTAAGGTGAGATGGTTATTCCAACCACTGCTCAAAACTAAAATTAAGGAATATCTAATCCTTGCCGCTAGTCGAACAATTCGACTATCCTGGGCAGCTGATGGCAAATTCTTAATCGCTGCCTAATTAGGGTTGCGGTGACAATGCATAAGCAGAATGAACCGTTTTTCATACTTAACTATACCGGATTCCCAGGATATTGAGTTAGGCTATATGAATCTATATCTTAAATCTTATTTGACCAGGGTTTTCAATTCTGCCAAAAATGGTACTAGCTGTCTTGGAGATTTCAAAATAATGCAGCTCTAAATGGGATACAATTCTTAATTCTACCTGCCTCTCAAGGGTAACAGGGTAAAATTAGGAGAAGATAAACAAGATATAAGGAGGTTACAGAGATTTTCCAAATCTCAGGCTCCAGTTCATCCATCATTGTTTGTGTCAATTAAGTGACACTTTTACGTTACGAGTCCACGAATTTCTTGATCTGGAACATTTACTTGGATAATTTCATTCGGGATATCTTCTTTGAATACCACTAGTCGACTTTAGTACGATATGACTATTGGGATATCTCAGAGGTTCCATGCATTAAACCTCCATACTGATCAGGCATGAAAGCAATCTATGGGACACACTAGGATACGCCACTCCTCATATGGCACTTTTATCAAACATAGTTTGGCATTCGCAGGCGATAGAAAACAATGAGAAAATAATAAAATAAAATAATATACATTGTCGTACTCTTTTTGAGGAAGAGTACTCCAGATTCTTATGAAAGGATTATCTCCGAGGATGGGAGAGAGGGTTATTAAAGATTCCATTGGTAAATCATATCTTATCTTTAATATCTGAAGTTCTTATGAAATCAAAAGTTTGTTAAGCTTATGGTCTTATGAGAGACTTCGCAGCACCTGAATCCTAACGTAACTCTTAGCAAATAAATCACAGTAAGGGATTTATCTAGTGTCATTATTACCGTGACTTGCCTCTAATCATTCATCAGGAGGGTTAAGCGCCTCCATTTTTTTTTTTTCTTTCACTTAGTTGCAAAGTCTATGACAATTTAGGCAGTCTCATCTATGACTGGTCGTTTCTTAATCTATATAACGTGGGTAGCTGAGGTAGATTCATAATGGATTCTTAATGAGTAGGTTTTTAAACCTTAATGCGCCCTCTTATTGCCAATGCTAACCACTAATAATTATGCTTTAATTGGGTACTATCTCAGCCAATGAATTAAAATTTGCGACACACTGTCGACAGTCTAGAACTTTTATGGCGAGAGTCAGAAAATTCTTATTCCGTCTTTTCCCTTTTTCGCGAAACGGATATCAGGTTTGTCTAATAAGGTCCTTAAAACTTGGACCGTTCCATAATGTATAAGAGGATCCTACTTGAGGATTTCATTAATGTCCTTACTCATTAAGAGTATTGCCATCAAATGACTGCGATGGATGCTTTACCAGGTTCCTTTCAGCATAACCGCTGATATACCTAATGGTTTCTACTTCATCCTTTCTAGTGTTTAATCATTATAAGCAAGCCAAGAGTAATTAAAACATAAAGAAAAATCTTGGATTCTAATACTTAGTTAACAGAAGAAGGATAAGTAGGTGACTTATAATAAGACGTAAGGAAGTTATTGTACATGTGCTTATATTTAATCGGATTGGAAATTTTCACAAACTAGGCACCTAGCTCAGTTGGCTAGGCGCGCGAAAGGGTGCGGCCGGCCTAGACCCGGGTTCGATTCCGGGGACGGTCAGTTCCACCATTTTTTTATGTTTAATATCAATTAATCGCACGGACACGTGTAATTACGAGGGTTGTCTCATAAGGAGTCTTGATAATTAATTGCTTCTTATCACTCACAATATGGACTTGATTTTTAAGGCAACCAATCGATTTTTATCACTATATTGAGTCCTTAAGTATGCAACCAAAAGTTTGCTATAAGGATATTAGAAAAATGATTTCTAATAGATGTTAATATCAATATAGGATTTGTTGGAGCACTTTCGACGTAACATCGTCAATTCTACCGGGCATTAAATGACCGGAGTCTTAATCAGGTGGAGACAACAGTTCTCAACCTTTATCATTCATAGTATATTTATACGTGCCAGTATTAAATAAGTTTCTACATAAACTGCTTGATAACGAAAGGTACATATTACACTATTATTATTCTGCCCCATCTCTTGGGCGTTCATCCTGACAACTCGTGCGTTTGTTATCTTGGCCTACTCGGGCTTCTTTTGATTCCTAGGGCAGTTGGTCTTGATATGCCCCTTCTCGTTGCAACCATAACAGGTTGCATCTTTCAACTTCTTGCAATCCAGGGTTTTATGTTCCTTAGATTTGCAAATTCCACACGGCCGAGGCCGAGATTCAAATCTGCATTTCCCAAGGTGGTATTTCCTACAGGTTTTGCACCTGATCTTCTCACCCGGCTGCTGGCTGTCTTTCTTAAACCCGGAACTCTTCTTATCCTCAGAGTTCCTCTTTGTCTCCCTATCAGAGCGATGAGAAATTTCATCCTCCCTTTTTCGCTTTCCTTCTTCAGAGACTTTGGCAGCCTTGATTCTGACCACATCGAGTGTGAGAGATAGCGACAGATCGGCCGCTGACCTGAATGAAGTAGGTCTTGAAGCCTTAACACTGGCTTTGATTTCTGGGGCCAAACCCCCAATGAAGCGAGCAATTCGCTTTGGTTCCGGTGTGATCAAATAAGGAACCAATCGAGACTTGGTATTGAAATTTGTAAGGTATGCTTGACAATCTAAGTTTTCCATGACCAATGTCAAGAATTCAGTCTCAATTTTCTCAACTTCATGTTGAGGACAGTAATTTTCTTTGATAAGAGCAACGAACTGCTCCCAAGTCATGTTGTACAAAGGAATCTTCCCCGTAGCTTGGATCAGTGACCTCCACCAAGCTAGAGCTTCTCCTTTAAAAGATTGTGAAACAAATTTCACAACATCTTGCTCTGCACAACCGCTGATGTCAACAACAGCGTCCATCTCATCGAGCCACGTCATGCAATCGATGGCCCCTTTTTCTCCTGTAAAGTCTCTAGGCTTGCAGGAGACAAAATATTTATATGAACAGGTCTTAACTGGTGTCTCTTGATGGAACACAACCTGTCTAAATGGAACACTCCTTTGATTTGACAAGTCATGAACATCGTCTTCTCTTGACTCAAGTATTTTAGAAGGGGGCTTACTACGAGCCACAGATAGAGTCTTAGAATGGGTATCATTTGATTCATCATACTGTCTGTCAAGAGCTCGAGTAACAGCATAATCTATTATTGCCTGCAGTTCCGCTCCAGTTACATTGATTCTGGTAGCATCATTGTCCTCCTTCATGTGGCTGTTAACTTCATCTAATCCAGCCATGTAGCTTGATTTGCTTCATAAACATTGACAATGATTTATCCAGAGGTCATTATGAAATTATCATTTTTGATAATTTATTAACCATGGTAATATAAACCATATGGGTTAATTTGTTAGTTATACTTAGTTAATATTTTTCATTATAACTTATCCTAGTTATAAAACATCGAGTATATTAAAGTGGCGTAAAAAGCCTGGTCCCAAGGACAGTTTTAAATTTTATAAGCCATGATTTCAGAGAATCAAAGCATTTAGGTTTGAACATAGTTCATTATCTTTCCTGGACAGAGAGTCAAAGACTACTACTGTCGTTGTCAAATTGACGATACAATATGGCCCGTAGGCGGATCAATTGACATTACAAAACGATGTTTTTTAGAAATTAATAATCATCACACTGGTGATAGTAGTCATGATAATATTGATCATATTGACTATGAGGCTTGGGCATAGCCCACTGCCTTAGACAAGAACCCTAAGATTTACTACTGTCATTGTCGTGGTGACAATATTATAAAGTATAGCCAGTAGGCACTTCATCACTAAGGATGTCGATAATATGATCATCATATTGATGATATTAGTCATGATCACATTGATCATATAGACTAATAGGCTTGAGCATAGCTCACCACCATAGACAAGGAATCATAAAGATCACAATGTCAGAGACATATTAGTCATGATCACATTGATCATTTAGGCTAATAGGCTTGAGCAGAGCTCACCACCATAGACAAGGAATCATAAAGATCACAATGTCAGTGTCTCAGATGGACAATACGTTATAGCCCGTAGGTACTTCCCTTCTAAGGGATGGTTATAATATGATCATCTTATAGGATGATATAAGCTATGATTTCTAGATCAATAGACTAGATAAGAATATTGGAAAAATCCAATATATGAAAATAAAAGTACAGAGTTGCCCTAAGCGGGACTTGAAAGGAATAATGTTGTCCTCGAAGGAACTGAAAGGTAATTATGTCCTTATAAGGACTATTAAGGAAACGATTTTTCGCAAAGGGAGTTTCTTCTTCATGCTATTTCTGAATGCCTTCTCCTTGTTTGCATGTTTCGTCCTAGCCGTTGTACGAAGATCAGCAGTTTAAGGCTCCTGGTATGGAGAATTATTATTATGGCTTCTTCGCTCGGCGACGTATCCAATATAAAAAAAATTTGGAAGCAGAATTTCCAGATAAGGATTGAGAATATTCCTATGTTAAGTCTAGACTCAGAAGATTTAGAAATGTGCAATTGTGTCATTGAGATTAAACACAAAAAGCTAGTGTTTAATTCACTCAATGTTGGCTCTGATACCAACCTGTCACACCCCAAATTTCCACGGGTTACCGGTGGGCCCGGTAGGGGAGTAACGTGACGTGGTTGGCAACATCATAGTCAAACAACACAATATATAAATGCACAGCGGAAGCAAAAGGATAAATATATTACAATCCGTAATAGTGTAACATCAAAGTATTACAACGGAAGTAAAGGATCCACAGGCGGATCTTAAAACATATCATTTGTTCAACAGACTTTAGACGCCTAGAACTTGCAAGATTCCTTAATAGCGCCCTGAGCTTCCAGCCAATTACGTTCAGTACCTGTCACTTAACCCTTTTGGAAAATACGTCAGTTTTCACTGGTAAATACACTCAACCGACTCATTTGAAAAGAGTTTAAGAAAATTTATTTAGATGCACTAGGCACAAAACCTTTTGACACTTTAATTAAAATGCACAGAGGCAAAATTAATCCTTTATAACTTGGGAAAATTATTTGTATATAATCTTGTATACAGTTTTACATGTTCGTTGTACGTTCAGGGCCCGATGTAGAAATCGAGTCAGATTAACAGACACGCCACAAGTATAGGCCCACAAGAGAGTGAGATACCGTTATCTCTTAAGCACTGTCAGGTGTATGCCTACACCCCGTGCTTAAGACGTGGCCATTTTATAATACAATGATGTCACTAGGATATCTGGGACATGGTCATTAACCCCTAAAGGTCTTTGTTTCAAACAATACAGATTAAACCGGGTTACCTCAATGATTTAACCATAATAAGATTAAAGATTCAGTACCCGACCAAGCGGTATTATTATACCGTATCCCAAGCCCGTATAGGGAAAATAAGTTAAGAGTATTTACCTGAGCTAGCTCCTGTCTTAAATAGCAAGAATCTAATAACTCAGCCGTAGTCACTTAAGTAGGCGTAGGTACAATTTACCGGAAAGCTCTAGTCTGGAATGATGGTATAAATAATTAATTAGAATGCTAACGGGTCTTTAATTAAGCCTAAGCTTAGACCGATTAGTCTTATAGATATGGTTCGTACGCACGATTAAGCGAAGACCGGATAGAATGTGATTCTGACCCGACAAGTTTGAAGACTTGTTTAATATGGGTTCATTATTGACGTTCTAGATTTTGAGATAAAACCGATAAGGTTTGACCCGTTTCGGCTAACTTATATAAACTAGTTATATAAACCGATCCGAACGCGAATAACGCGTAACGGGTAACCGAATAGGTCACGAACAGGTTTCCTAAGTTAATATGCCTTAAATATGTTGTGATATCAGTAGGATACCTTCCATTATGCCCAAAACGAGTTTAATCTCAATTTAAGCCCCGTAGGGGTATTTTGGTCATTTACCTAAGGCATATATACCACCCGTCATACAACTACTCGAACGATGTGACCATAAGGTCACTTAATGTGTTTGGTCGGATCCTAATGATCGACCAAACGGGTCGGGTTCGAAAGTATAAGCGATTGTTTAGATCGCTTACCTTTACGACCCTATATAAGCACTAAACTAAAAGTGACGAGCTAAGCATGTTGAAACATGCTTAACTAAGTTAGAAAACAAGTTTGGTATCAAAACAAATGGTTTTGATACCCATAAGTAGTTTGGTTACAAAATACGCAAGAATACGTATTCTGGCCGAAACTACGGCTCGTCACTGAGCCTAGATAACGTGGTAATCAGTAGGTATAGTCACTAGGGACTATAACCTTCGTGATCACGCTCACGTTATGAAGTTCAAACGAACTTCGCATCGACCATAAACTGGTCAATGCAGAAAGTCAAACAAAGTTTGACTTTCGGACTCGAGAAGCGATAAAAGAACGAAAGAATACTTACGAAGGGTCCCCGAATGCTAATCTAGATCGAAGAGCTCAGGTATGAAGCGAAGGCCACAACTTAGAGCATTTGGATCAGATTTTGTGGGTTTTTAAGCCAAAGGGGGGTGGGTATTTATAGATTTCGGGTAACCGCTAGGATCGTTTCTTGAATATCGTGCCATGATCCAAGCCGAACACTTGTCACGATGTTGTGGTGGCTAAAATGTTGTTCTTATCCGCTGACTAGACGATAGGAAACGTGTGGACACGAATCAATTCAGTTGCAAGTTGCAAAACAAACATTGAATCTGGTCAGAAGGGCTAATGCGGCCCGCTTTAGATTTAGGCAAACACAATGCGGGCCGCTTGGGGCCTCTGATCTGCATATATGTTTCAGAAATGACAGTTTAGGTCCCTGCACGTGTTTAAGGCCATTTTCGATGCGTTTGAACCCCGTTAACCTCATTTCAAGGCTCTAAAATGAAGTTAAAGTATAGGGAACTTAAAATGTGTTCAAAAATATCTCGGATGTCGGTTCGTTTGGCCGTACGAACGAGATGTTCGCTTAATTACGACGGAATGCGCATAAGCGCGAAAAACGAACCAAATGACGCGACGAATGGATTTTTCTTAAGGCGAACACTAAAATATAATGTAGTCATGCTTACATAAATTTTTGGATGTCCAGATGTATTCAGAACGTAGGTTATGCGCGAAAATGCAAACTTATGCACTTTTTGACGCTTTTAGTCCCTGATCCTTCTATACTTGATCTTAACATGCTTTCTTGCACTTCGAGTCCTCTAACTTGACTTTTATGGGCCTTAAGACATAACCATACTTTGTTAAGTCCTTGGGTAACTTTATGGTTACCCGATAAGTCTAAATTTCCAATGTTTACGCTTTAACCCCTCGCACACGAATTTGATCACAACTCTCTCATACGATAACGAAACTTTATGAAATTTTAATCGTGCATTCTAGTGAGCATAATTTACATTTACAAAGCTTCGGGTTTGTCAAAAGGTCACTCAGAGGTATATCTTTAACATGTTGACACATTTAACCCCTGTAGTTTGTAATCTCTCACTTTTAGCTTCGTATGATCCATGATTCATTCATTTGAAGGTATGACCATTGTGTAGGGTTAATGTTCATTATATTTATTCACAGTTGACACTTAGAATCCGTATAAACACCTACTTTCCATGTTTGTCAACTTTAGTCCTTCAAGAACATTCTTTCACACGTTCAAAGGTTATGACACGTGTCAAGCCATTATAGGAAGTAAATTTTCGGGGTGTTACAGTGACTGTGGTCATATCACTATTTAGGCCCGTTCACCCAAAAGTGACGCTTGATAAGTAATGTATACAAAACCCCACGTACCGTTAGTAAGTTAAGATAACAAAGACTTAATCACTGTAGCTACGACGAGAAAACATTTAGGGCTTTTCAAAGTAATTTGATAAAAAGAGAATGACTCACATTGCAAGTTTAAACGGTCAGAGCCGGCCTACTGATTAAGCTGGTAAACCTAGTTAAATATACAATGCAAACGAAACTAGGTTAGTAACTTAATTCAACATTTACGATAATTCACGAGATCGAAACCCTAATGACGAATGACAAAGTATAGCCCGAATTTAGGCATCACCTAAACATCCATCGAATTGGTTTTAATCAATCGGACATTGTATCGTAGCAGTGATCGAGTTATTACCCAGTTATCGTAGCAGCGTCTCGATATTATAAAGTGTTATTTGAGAAGAAAGAAGGCGATTTTGATGAAAATTTTCGAATAGAATGAAATGCCCATGCACGTCCAACTTATAGCTAATTTGCAGCTTTTTTGCGGCCCGCGACAGCTTGAAGGTGGTCCTTCGCGCCCCGCGAGGGCCAACCTAGCTACGGCTAGGGCTGCCGTGTCAACCCCTAGCCTTGCCACGTGGACGACACGTGTCCCTGATTGTTATCTGGAGATTCCCCAGGCTGTCGCGCCCCACGAAGTATTTCCATAACTCTGTCGCGCCCTGAGACAGACTAATATTTCTTGTTTTCTTGGATTTTTATAAATAGGAAAGATATACGGGTTTCGGGTTTTCACTTACGGAACGTTTTAGAACATTTTTGTGTAACTCGTTATAGTAATAATAAAATTAGGCCTGTAAATGATTCGAAAGTTAATGAACAATTCATGAACATGTTCGGTGGAAAGTTCGTTTATGTTCGTTCATTTAATAAATGAACGAAAAGGAACAAACTATTTGTTCGTTTAACTAAACGAACAAACATGAACACATGCTTTGTTCGTTCATATATGTTCATGAACGTTCGTTTATGTTCGTTTGTTTGTGTTCGTTCTTTTAAATGTCAAACAAAATTTCAAATATATATTCGATTTAAAAACCCAAATATTTTTTTTACCTTTTTAAGTATATAAAAATATAGTAGTAGCAATCACCTATAAATAAAACAAAGTCAAAACCTATTCGTATATATATTTTTTTTACTTTTTTATTTGTTTACCATTTAAATAAAACAAAACCTAGAAATTTTAGGCTATTAAACTTGATATACGAAACTTGATTTCCAAGCCCATTTTAAAGGAAAACTTTATTAAAACACGACTAGCCTGAAAATATCGGGCGACTAACGTACAAAAACCAACTATAAAAATTTACACCAATCTTCCCATGTTACATCTGTACACTTAGACCTATTTTTAAACCAAAGAAACCTGAGCGATCTGATCGAGCAGAAAACCACCTCCGCCTTCGGCACTTTACCTTTAAAAACCAAGTCGTTCCTTGCTTTCCAAATCATCCAACAAGCCATGATCACAATGCCCTGAAATACTAATTGATTCTTTCCTTTCAAACCACTATAGCGGTGAGCCTCCAAAATATATTTGATCGAAAACGCCACAAGAAAAGGTACCTTGCACCAACTACTAACCTTCGACCAAATAGACGTGGAGAGACTACAAGCTGTGAATAAATGGACTGCCGTTTCGTCCCCTGTATCACACATCGAACAAACGACGTCCGGGACCTGAACGTTCTGTTTAGATAACTCCACTCTCATTGGCAACCTTTCCAACTCCGCTCTCCAGGCAAGCACATTAAATTTAACTGGAAGCCACCACACCAATCCCAGGTGAACCTATTGTTGATAACACCCTCGGGGCCCACTCTTCCTCCTTCCATAACTCCCTAACTTCCATCAGCTTTTCCAATTCCTCTAACTCCGACCTTGCATTAGCTTCTATCTCTCCTTCCTTCTTAAGCATATCGTTCCTCCACTCTTTCACTCGGTTTCTAATATGTTCAAATATTTTAGCAAACAAAGCTCAGCCGACCCATCCCCAATAAACGATTGGGCTGCATCTCTAACCATCTTATCGTAACCCGGCCGACCGATCCAAGAGTTGAAAACTCTGAAGGGTTTAGGACCAAAATTAAACTCCTTAGTGACAAGAACGATGGGACTATGATCCGACAACTGCCTCGGAAGAGTTCTCAAGCAGGCGTTCGGCCACAAACCAAAGAAACACGGGCAAACGAGGAACCTGTCGATCTTACTACATTTTATTCCCCTGTCTGCCCATCTAGTAAATTTCCTATCTTTCATATTATACTCCATCAACCCAGCATCGAAAATAAATGAATTAAAGTTACAAGCACAAGATGGGATAAAGCATGTATTAAGTCTTTCTTCTGGTGCCTGAACCGCATTAAAGTCTCCAAGGAGAACCCACAGACCCGTCGAGCCCTCAATAACACCCAATAGCCAATCCCAAAGCATTTTTTTTCCTGCACATCCTGCGGAGCATAAACATTCGCGATATTCAATTGTTGTCCATTCCCCTTCATATTACCTTTGATGATAATGAAGTTTCTATCCCTAATCGAGTCACTAAAATCAAACTAATTTTTGTCCCATAAGCGGACTAAACCCCCTCGGCAGGCCGCTAGAATTCACCCACTCTGCTCCAAAATCTCTACTACCCCAAAGCCTCGGTATACCTTTCATCATCAGTTGCACAACCTCATCAAACTATTTATCGGCCCTGTTTGAGTCGTTCAGAGAAGTTCGTATCCGAATTAAGAGGCGGAAACTAATAATTCGGTGCTATTTAAGCTGTATTCACTTTAATATTGCTGCTTTATTGATTAATAACTCGATTACACGATCTTACAGCACTTCGGTAGAGTACCGGAACAAAACACCTTCAACTATGTGTATATCTCTCACTCTCTGTGTCACTATGTGTGTGGTTCGCTCTAACATCCCCTATATATAGACATGCAGGTTCGCTCCAACATACATGTCATATAAGCGAACCTCAACTTGACATAAAAGCGGACCAGATCTAGACTCTTGACACAAAAGCGAACTAGCCTAGACACATAAGCGAACCTAAACAATACATATTTCCTGATTACATCTTCACATGCACATGCAACTTTTTGTCATCTTGTAAGGTGATGTCATTGATGATGTCATCTTGATGATGTCATCATGACATCATGCTTGACCAAAACCTCGCACCGAACTGAAAACTGACTAAAGACGTAGACGACAGACGGATGCACCAACAAACTCCCCCTCGGATGTTGACGGAGTCTTCAGTGTCAAGTCTTTGCATCTTTAGTCTTTATCAGTCTTCAATCTTCATCTGAAATATTTGTCATTTCAAAAATCCTCATTCTCTATCTTTATCTTCAACAAACTCCTCTCTCTTAAATATTGAATATCATTGTGTCTTCAGACTCCCCCTCTCAATCTGCTGGGATCGTAGTCTGGAATTCACTTTCCACAGGTTCTTAGATCGTAACCTGGCACTCATCTAACTCAGATTTCGGAACCTGGTCAACCTGCAAAAACTCTACCCAAAAATAAATTTTCTGATAACAATTCATGGATAAGATTTTCAAATCTAATTTACCACTTGCAGGAATAACGTTTTTATATTGCAAAAACTTTTCTCATTTCATTTCAACAATCTTCAAACACTTTCACCCAAACCATTTGTTCATCATGTTTAGCACTCTGAATTTTGAAAATCAGCTCTTCAACACCAGTTGTCGAAAATCTTTTTGGATTTTTCAAAATTTATGCTAAAACACACTAAAATCTTTTTGGATTTTCTGAAAGAAAATAAATGCAGAAATGAAATATTTACAAACAATATTTTTGTGAATTCGTGCAAAAGGATCATATCAGTTTTTGAGACAAATCACCAACACCGTTAAGCTTCATTTCATTTTAAGTTCTAAACAATTCACCTAGATTGTCAGTATATTGATCCACTTAAATGTTCACACAAAGTTCAATTGATCCGAGATACGAGGTTAATGTTTTAAGCTCTTGAACTTATTCGTGTGTCCCACTACTTGAATATACTCCCGTATCCAGATCCCAATATTCAGTCTTACAGGTGAGTATACCACAGATGATATCTGTCAAGGGAATAAATTATAGTACGAGGGCCGTGAGAACTCAGGTCGATCTTTCGATACGCAGAGAGATGACGGCTTCGACTTTTGGTGTGTCCCCTTTAGAGGATCTTTTGCATTACAACAGCAGCGACTATCAATTTTATTATTTCATCAGCTTGCTGAGGGCGATGCTATGTTTCAAGCATAAGCAGAAAGCATTATCCGGGGAATAGGTCAGAAATTTCTTTCAGCTGAAGTCCCGGGATAATACCCCAGATATCACTGAGTATAAAGACCTAGTATCTCAGAATAAGGGACCTTTCAAACAAGATTTCAGGGGTTACCTATATATCCAAGTTTGTGTTAACCCACAGAACAAGCAAGTTTGAAATTTAGGTTTATATCTCGTCACAATCTACTGAATGTGCAAAAACCTACTGACACATCATCAGTGAGACCGTTTATCACTTTTTATCTTTCCATATCTTTAGCATGTTGTGATTGTCCACTGATGTACTATCATTTCCTCTTTTATGCAACAAAACTCATTTTTGATTTTATCATGTTTTTGGCTTTTTCAAATTTTCAAATGTTTTTGGATTTTCTAAAAATTCATACTCCCCCTAAAATGCAAACACATTTTAGGAAATTTGAAAACAAACTATACAAGAACATGACAACTGATATCGAATTGCCTCAATTCGCCATCCACTTGGCATAAACAATCAGAACTTCCCCTCACAACAAACTATTTTCCCATAATGATTTCAAAACACTCAAGTTTGTTTTAATCAAAATGGTTTTTCCGGAAAATAAGTTTTGTTGATTTTACCACTTGTAAAATTGGGGATCAAATCATCACATTGTTTTTCAACCATTTGTAGAAAATCAGATACAACTTAATGTCCCTGATTTACCACTTTTAAGATCAATCCAATCAAACATTTTCAACCAAACATCATCTGTTAGTTGAATTCTCAAGGTGCCGATTCCTACTCCTCGCTTACAAACCTGGGAGTTCCGGCAAGTCCTGCAAAACTTCTCAAAAACACATTAAACATGATAAAGAATGATGCCGATTCATGATCCACGATTACCAACTTGGGATCTCCGGCAAGTCAGGTTTTCACTCTTTGAAAAATATGTCCACCCAAGCCTGACCTTCCTTGGGTGTAACAACCTCTTCATCATCTTTTCTTTCAACTAACCTGTGACCTCCTCTTTTGGCAGCGTAAAATTCTTTAACACCTTTGGCCTTACCATTGATCATTTTGCCAAAAATGTGTTTCACAGTTCCGTTGAAAGCTTTATCAACATCAAATTTCTTCTTGTCAGAATAAAATTGATTTGAAATTTCTGTTTTCCCAACTTTCTTTTTAAAATTTTCAGCCCGTAGAGGTGGAAAATTCACTTCATCCACATTCGGAACTGATTTCTCAACCTTTTCTTTAACAACTTTTGGCACCTCTGATTTTGTGGAATCAGATTCATCACCAGAACTGTTACTTGAACCTTTCACAACCCATTTTTGATTTTTTACATTTTCTTTTCCTTTAATCACATTCTTTGAACATTCACCAATTTCAAAGGTTGAATTTTCAAAGCCTGTAAACTTTCGGGTTGAAAGTTCAGTTTTCTCTATCACTTTCTCTTTTAGTTTACCAGAGACTTCCTGTTTCGGTTTGAATGTCTTTGGACAGTCCCTAGCAACATGACCAAAAGTTTTACACTGAAAACATGTTCTCTTTTCAATCTTCTTTGGAACAACATTCTTCTTCAGTTCTTCTTGCTTCTTGGCAAGGAATTCTTGATTTGTCTGCTTCCAAAATGAACTCTTTTGTTCTTTCTCAGCACTTGTTCCTGAAACAAAAACAGTTTTTGGTTTATTAAATTTCTCATTTTTATAGTTTTTCGGTGGTATAAAACCTAGACCATTCTTTTTGAAATTACGATTTTGGTTTGATTTCTTTTGAAAACCAGAACCAGAACTGTAACCTTTTTTCTTGTTTAAACGTTGTTGAACTCTTGAGGTGTAGGATTTAGGTTTATCATTAAGATTTAAATCTTTTATTTCAGAAATATTAATTTCTGTTATTTTGAAAACCTTTTTGATCATGTCTGGTTTAACACCTCTTATTGGAAAAATCTCATCAGAATATAATTTGTCAGAATCTTTCAAAGTATATGCCACTTTGAATGATTCATCATTCAAATTAGATTTTGATATAAAAAACTCTTTATCGTAAACCCTTTTGTCCTTTTTGACTGTTGACTTTGACGCATCGGACTCAGACTTTGACTTGGATTTGGACTCCGGTTTTGACTCCTCACAATCATCTTTATCTAACACCTGATCGACCACACTTTTTATCAACTTTGACTCATGATCAGTGTCGGACGACGTGTACATGACATCAATATTTTCTGGCAAGTTATCCGATGGCCCAGACTCCCATTGTAAGTTTACTGCCTTTTCGACTCTTTCAGAATTTGGATTTCGAGGTAAAAATCCATTTTCGACCGGGGGCGGACATCTAGTGTAGACCACACTTGGTTTCTTACCAGAAGTCTTCACTTCATCTTTTGTCACAGATTTCTTTTCTTCAGACATTTTCAATTCTTCAAATGACTTCAAATTTTCCACTACTGGATAAATCCTGTCAACAACAAAAGAAGAACATGAGTAACTGTTTAATAACTTTTTAACTTTCTCAGTTTCTATCTTCTGTGTTGCCAGCTCAAACTCTAAATCAGTACATTTCTTGATATAAAAGTTAGCATCATCCAGCTGTCTAAGATATGCTACTTTCAAAGTATTCATCGCCATTGCTTGTTCACCACTCGAATCAGTATATTTGTTAATTTCTCTGTTCATTGTGTCATACGATTCTTTCAACTTGTGAATATTGTGCAATAACTCATTGTTTTGTTTGATTAACGAATCACAGTTCATGCACTTTTCAGAAACTTCAACTCGTTCTTCATCAATCTTCACTTCATATTTTGGAACTTCTTTGACACTTCTGCTTGATTGTAAAAACTCAGCTCTTCTTCTTTTCTCAGCTTTCGCTTCGTTCTTCAATCTCTCTTCTTCTTCTTCCTCTTCTTGGTTCTTCCTTCGTCTTTCTTCAGCTGCTTCCATGACTTTTCTGCACCTTTCTGCACATTTCAAATCATAAGCATTAGCAAAAAAAAACATTAACATTTGAAGTGTCTTTAGACATCTCTTTGGCCATAAATTCTTGATCTGGACAAAAATTGTTCCAATTGAAACCTTCAGCCAGTTTTTCATCATCTTGTTCTGCCAAACACACTTTGCTGTTTATTGGAACATATTTATCCCAACTGAATCCACCATCATTTCCCAGACAAGCTTTCTTTGAGTCTTTAATCTGCATCATTCCATGTGCAGTTTGTACTTGATGCAATGCTGGTGGTGTGATTTGATGATAAATCGCCTTTTTGTGATAATCGTTGTTTCCAAAAGGATTCTGGGCTCCAGTAGCTTCACGATTTTTGCACTCTCTCTTGAAATGCCCCTTTTCCCTGCAACGAAAACATGTAACTTTTGACTTATCAAAGCCTAAATTTGAAACACTTGCATCAAGAAAATCATTTCTTCCTGTGATTTGTTTAAACTTCTCAGCTCTTCTCATTACACTGGCCATGCACCATTTAATATCCATCAATTCCATTTCCTCAGCATCGATTTGATCGTAATCCTCTTTCGTGAGCATTGGATTACCGATCTTTCCGGCCACAAAACTACTATATGACTCTAACACCATTCCCAACAAAGACATTTGATTTTTGGCAACTTCTTCAGAATAATCTTGATCACTTTCAAGATTTAATACAATATTGCATTGAAGTTTTCTTCCATTCTTTGTTGCAGAAATGTTTGGATCGAATGATGAAAATCTAGTGTTGCTTGATCCCTGGGATGATTTCTTTTCAGAAGAATCTTTCACACTGTAAGCAGTTTCTATTTTTGGAGAAAAATTTGACTTTTCGTTAACACCACCTTTGTAATACAAGCTGATATCTTGTTCTCCATCGTAATTCTTCATCCTAGCAATCTTCCTCTGCTCCATCTCCTGAGCTTCCAGATGCTTGATAAAATCTCCCAGTGTCATTTTCTTATAATCTGTTTTGTTTGACCGCAGCATCATCAGAAATATTCCCCATGTTTCATATGGTAGCGCATGTGCAAGTTTTTTAACCAATTCATCAGTATCTTTCTTAACACCAAGTTTCGTCATATTTCTCACCAAGTTACAATATCTATCAATTAATTGCTTGACACTCTCATTTTTCAATCCCCGAAATAAGTCAAATTCCTTTTTCATGAGAGACATCTTATTCCTGAGCATATCGTCACTTCCAGTAAACTTTGCTTCCAACTCTGTCCATATCGAATATGCAGTTCCATCATGTTGAAGCAGTATCAAAATATCTTCTTTTATCGCTTGCTGAAGCAGACTCACCATCAATTTCTCATCTCGATATTTCTTTTTATCTGCAGTACTCATTTCTCTAAGTGTCAACGGAGTACCATTCACAACATCGTTCTTTGTGGGCTTAACATACGGCTCTTCAGTGTGTTCCCACGCATCCAAGTGATACGCCTCAACCCAATTTCCAAACCTTTCGGACCATCCATTGTAATCATCAATATCCATGAGTTTGGGTGGTTTCTGAGACGTTCCGGTTTTGTTTTCGATCAAAGCACTCTGAGTAATCGAGGTCGGGATTGCAAAAGCGTTATAAAATTCAGTATCCATTGTTCAAATTGTTTACAAATTCACAACAATTTCCTAATTTTTTCAAAATTGTTCAAATAAGCGGACCAGTCAACTTAGCCAGATAAATGGACCAACAAGACAAACCGTTCGAGCGAACCGTCAAATAAGCGATCCAATCAAGTTACCAGATAAGCGAACCAGACAATATCCGTTCGAGCGGACCAGACAATATCCGTTCGAGCGATCCAGATAAATTGTACTAAAAGCGGACCAGGTTGATGTTGTAAGAGCGAACCAGAAGTTGTACAAAAGAGCGAACCAGAATGTTGTTCTAAGAGCGAACCAGGCGCCTCACTTTCGAGCGAACCAGAACTAAAAATTGATCCTTTGAGCGGTCCAGATAAGTAATTTGGAGCGGTCCAGATGCTTACGTCACCTTTTGCGTGAATCTGAAAAAGCGAACCACCTAAAAAACAACTTTCTAGGTCGATTTTAGTTCTGAAAACTTCAAAGATTTGTTAATTCATGATTCCGAGTGCACAGTGTGATTTTGAGCCGTTTTTACCGTGAAAATTTTTGAAAAACTGAAGAAAGTGTAGAAAAACAGAAGAATTTCAGCTAAAATAACAAGAACTCCTCCTCCTGAGCTCTGATACCAATTGTAGGATCGTTATCGGCCCTGTTTGAGTCGTTCAGAGAAGTTCGTATCCGAATTAAGAGGCGGAAACTAATAATTCGGTGCTATTTAAGCTGTATTCACTTTAATATTGCTGCTTTATTGATTAATAACTCGATTACACGATCTTACAGCACTTCGGTAGAGTACCGGAACAAAACACCTTCAACTATGTGTATATCTCTCACTCTCTGTGTCACTATGTGTGTGGTTCGCTCTAACATCCCCTATATATAGACATGCAGGTTCGCTCCAACATACATGTCATATAAGCGAACCTCAACTTGACATAAAAGCGGACCAGATCTAGACTCTTGACACAAAAGCGAACTAGCCTAGACACATAAGCGAACCTAAACAATACATATTTCCTGATTACATCTTCACATGCACATGCAACGTTTTGTCATCTTGTAAGGTGATGTCATTGATGATGTCATCTTGATGATGTCATCATGACATCATGCTTGACCAAAACCTCGCACCGAACTGAAAACTGACTGAAGACGTAGACGACAGACGGATGCACCAACAATTCTCTCTTCTTTTCTTCATCCATTATTAACAGGTATATGTAGATCTTTTAATAAGTGTCTTAAGGATTTGTAAACACAATTAATGTCAATGAATTTATGTATAGTTGGATTTGTAAACACAATTAATGTTAATGAATTTATGTATAGCTGGATTTGTAAACACAATTAATGTTAATGAATTTGAATTTTTTAAATGTCTTGATTCTTGTATTGAATTGTTGTATTCGTGGATTGGTGTTTGAGTTCCAGGTTTTAGTAAATGGTTTAGCAAAAAAAAAATATTTAATAAACAAATTTATTCAACCGCTGTTAATACTGTCATTTATTGTTTATTTTATTTTACATATAAAGGCTTCTAAAATAATTTTGAAACGCTTCAAAAGAGAATCTATTTTTTGAGACGCCATCTCTTGAAGCGTTTAGGAAACACTTATAAATAACAATTTCACCGTTGTTAATAATTTATTTTGTACTAGTGTTACTAGCCGCATAGAACCTAAGGGCTCTCGAATTCTTATGGATGACCCAATGTAAAAGAAAAATTTTAATGGCCTATTTCGTGTTGTTACTAGTTCTAGTGTATAAGTATCTCAAATGATATTATAAATACCAAATTCTACATGATAATCAGAATGTGAAAATATATTGACCATTAAGTGTTTTTCCTGTTAGGTTATCAATAGAGAAATGTCTCTACCCCGTCCAAATGATACATAATTTCAAGCAAGCGCAGATACTCCAACTCTAAAAAGGCGCCTAATAGCGATGATGTTATTGTAGTTAATGATGAAGAAGAAAATCTCAATGATGAAGAAGTAGATAATGATGAATACAATGCCCAATACACCAAAAAGAAAATAAAGAAGACATCAACTGCTTGGGTTCATTTTCGCACAATAACAAATGCTGATTGAAATGAAGTCCATCAATGTATACACTGTGGTGAGAAATTTAACAAGTTTAAGGATGGAACCACCACACCATTAAATAGACATATAAAAAGTATTACCAGAAAGTAAAAGCGGCAAATAAAGGATAAATGAAGTTAAATCTTTCTTCTGGAAAAGCATCAGGTTCCTTTTTAATGTTTTATTTGATTTTTTTCTTATTTAGTGATATTAATAATTTTCTTGAATAACATCAGGTTCTTCATAAGTGGCGAAAAATTGGAAGTTTAGCAATGTGAAGACGAGGGAGGTTATTTCTCATATGATCATGGTGCATGAATTGCCATTTAATTTTGTTGAGTATGAGTTGTTCAATGTGATGATGAAGGAAGCCAATCCGGAATTTGAGAAGATCTCTCATGCATCAGTTCGATAAGATTGTGTTTCTAGTTACAAACTTGGAAAGAAAAGTATTAAAAAATGTTGAATATTGTTAATCGTGTGAGCATCACAACTGACATGTGGACATTTGTTCAAAATATCCATTACATGGCAGTTACATGCCACTTTGTAGACTCAGATTTTGATATTCACAAATGAATATTGAGTTTTGTAGATGTGCCTCCGCCATATTCTAGAGTTCATATCTATGATTGCTTGTTCAAGTGTTTAAAGGATTGGAATATTGAGATGAAGGTGACTACTTTCACTGTGGACAATGCTAAAACAAATTTTGTAACTGGATCGCACACTTAATTCTGGACCGCACACTAATGTGCTGTATTGTTGGACTACAAACTATTTGGGCCGCATCCACATGTTATATTTTGGGCTGTCTAAGTTACTGTTTGTCTATGTGACCCGTATGTACACTTGTGCTATATGTACCATGTATGCTACTTGTTAGTTATGCGAAATACTTGCATACAAAAACCTGACTAGTATTGGTAACCATAATAGGACGTGGTTGACCAACTATTAATACAAGTAAACTATCTGCCGAGCAAACCAATGTGAGTTCACACACTTTACTGAAGCATGTATTCTTGGTGGTTGGGAACGGAACAGACAACACTTTCCCCTTGTATGGGATACTAAAGTTAAATGTTATTTATATTTCATGAACTAGCCTACTAAACGGAACTCTATCACAAAGTCCCTACGTTACTATACCGATTAGTCGCCGGGGCAAGGCGAACAGGATATTAGTTAAATAGCGCTATTTAGGTCTCACTAACCTCACACCGTGCCTTAAGTGGACGGGCGTGAACTAATAGTCCTCGGCAAACGTCAATAATGATAGACATTGACAAACGGGGCACCAACAACTTAAGTGTAAAAGTGTTGCAACCCCCGACCCCTACCCAGGGAGCGGGAATCCGCGACTCTCAGAGCGGTGGTATCAGTGTTTATTAATTTGACAGCGGAAATTTTATCAGGACCGTAGTTAGGAAATAATTTATTAGAGTAAAACACCACACTTTTATAATTAATAAATACATGGGAAAAACCCAAGTTTCTATTACAAACATGTTTATAGGGATAAACCCTAATTTAATGAAATAAAACTTCTTCTTTATTTAGGTAACTTTTTATAGCCACTTTTCCAAGCCTTCAGTGCTCTCCACCTGGCTTCTATTTGGCTTTCACATTTTGTTACCTGAAACGCGTTTTAAAAAGTTTTATCAGCAAGAAATACTGGCGAGTAAATCCCAGTTTAATCAAAACAAGTTTTATCATTTTACAGCATTGAGGGCATCCGCAATTACATTTGTTTACATCTACTTTAATTACCACCCACGGTACTGTCAATCCTGACTTGTGGTCATGCTACTACTCACAGTGTAGTAACAAGTGATGTATACAAAACCCCAACATACCGACAGTAATTGTAGAATCACAAATACTCAATCACTGTTATATATAATTTAAAACAATTGAGGTTTTGTAAAAACAGTTTACAAAAAGAGGAATTACTCACATTGCTATTTTAGATATTTCCTGTTGACTTCCTGGTTATAATATATTAAATTTAAACAATGCACACGTGTTAGTATAATAACCTAATTTTACATTAGCTATACCCTTCCCCCGAGACAGAACTCCAACGACTGAGTCGGGCAGAGCCTAGACATGCGTTATGGAGCTCTAGATCAATCGGGCAGAGTAACTAATACGTAACCGGGGGTTATAATACTTACAACGATGCAGAGCTTCGCTTTTTAGTGGGTATTATGCCCAGGAATTATTTTAGCTATTAGAGATTCGAGAGAGAAATTTGAGAATGAACGATTTGAAACGAACGTCAGACTTCTCAATTTATAGGGCCTGATCATGACCTTCTCGCGCCCCGCGAGAGATAAAGACAGGGCCTTCGCGGCCCGCGACAAGGTTAGGCCTTGTCCTAGCCTTGTCGAGTCAGGGGTATAGCCACGCCAAGTCACCTGCCACGTGGCGGAACCGGGTTGAGCCTGGTGGCACCTTGCCGCACCCCGCGAAGTAAACAACCAATATGGTCGCGGCCCGTGAGCGGCTTAAAATATTGTTTTTATTTGATTTTTATTAATATAATTGTATATCGGGGCCGTTTTTCGTATATGGGATGTATTTTAGGACATATAGGGATGTTTTAAGGATTGTAGGAGAGTTGTTATATCCTCCCCACCTTGTTTTAGAACTCGTCCTCGAGGTCTACTGGAATAGGTGTGGATACTTCCTCTGCATCTTTGATTCGAGCTCCCAAGTGCATTTTGGTCCTCTCTTGGAATCCCATTTCACTTTGACCAGAACTAATCTTTTGTGTTTAAGATTCTTGATCTTTCTATCTTCAATCTGTAGGGGTTTCTTTACAAACTTAAGTTTCTCATTTACCCCTATGTCCTTAAGAGGTACCACCAATGACTCATCTGCTAAGCACTTTTGAGATTACATACATGAAATACATCGTGTATTCCTGCCATCTCCTCTGGCGGTTGTAGCTGGTAGGTTATTGGTCCTATCCTTTTAATGATCTCAAAAGGTCCAACATACCTGGGGCTTAGCTTTCCTCTTTTTATGAATCTGACCACTCCTTTCCATGGAGAAACTTTTAATAATACTTTATCTCCTACTTGAAATTCCAACGGTTTTCGTCTGTTGTTAGCATAACTCTTTTGACAATCGCGTGCTGCTTTTAATCTTTCCTTGACTTAAATAATCTTATCCGTTGTTTCTTGCACTATTTCTGATCCAGACAGTTGCTTTTCTCCAATTTCTTTCCAACAAACTAGGGTTCGACACTTTCGTCCATAAAGTGCTTCAAATGGTGCAGCATTGATACTGGTATGATAGCTGTTATTGTAGGAAAATTCTATTAATGGTAAATGATCATCCCAATTTCCTCCGAAATCAATTACACAAGCTTTAAGCATATCTTCCATTGTCTGAATTGTCCTTTCGCTTTGTCCATCCGTTTGAGGATAATAAGCAGTGCTCAGATTTAACTTGGTTCCCATTGCTTTTTGGAAACTTGTCCAAAAATGAGAAGTAAAACGGTTATCTCTATCAGAAACAATAGATAAAGGAATTCCATGTAATGAAACTATTTTATTTACATATAACTTGGCTAATTGTTCCATACTGAAAGTTTCCTTCATCGGTAAGAAATGAGCAGATTTGGTTAATCTGTCTACAATCACCCAAATTGTATCATTACCTTTTCGTATCTTGGGTAATTTAGTAACAAAGTCCATTGTTATCAATTCCCATTTCCATATCGACATTTCTAGTTGTTGCAATAAACCTGAAGGTTTCTGATGTTCAACTTTAACCTGTGAACAGGTTAGACACTTGGCAACATAGGTGGCTATATCCTTTTTCATTCCTATCCAACATAATTTTTTTCTTAAGTCTTGATACATTTTATCACTTCCGAGATGTATCGTATATTTAGACTTATGGGCTTCTTCTAAAATTTGGTGGCGTAGGTTTCCTTGCTTGGGTATCCAGATTCTTTTCTTATGGAATCTTCAAATTCCATCTGTCCCTTGTCCTAATTCCTTAATCATTCCTTTTAATTTTTCAGTATCGTCCTTGATTACTGATTCCTGTACTTCTCTAATTTGCTCATTTAAGTCTACCTGCAGATTTAACTTAAGAGAACATACTCTTTTTGGCTTTTCATGATACTTTCGACTTAAAGCATCAGCTACTACATTAGCCTTTCCTGCATGATACTGGATATTGCAATCACAATCACTAAGAATCTCCATCCAGCGTCTCTGTCTCATATTTAACTCCTTTTGCACGAAAACATATCTTAAACGCTTATGGTCGCTTATGGTCATGAATTTATTCAATTCTCGATAATCAATGCATATAAGCATTGATCCGTCTTTCTTCTTGACAAACAAGATTGGTGCTCCCCATGGCGAAGAACTAGGCTGTATGAAACCTTTCTCCAGTAGTTCGTCCAATTGTTTCTTCAATTCTTGCATCTCTGCTGGTGCTAAACGGTAGGGTGCCTTGGCAATCGGTGTTGTCCCTGGTAGTAGATGAATTCGGAATTCAACTTCTCTATATTGTGGTAGTCCAAGTAGCTCTTCTGGGAAAACATCTGAGAATTGAGATACCACGAGAATATCTTTCAATTCTTTTCCTTTAGTATTAATGATTATGGAAATCATATATACTAGTGATCCTTTCCTTGCATAGCTTGCTGTTTTCATCACAGAGATGAATTTTGTAGACCTGGTTGGCTTATCTCCTTTAATTGTGATATTTTCACCCTTTGATGAACTCACTTGTATTGACTTTTGATCACAGAGAATACTGGCTTTATTTGTGACAATTGTCAAAATTCCAGGTATCCGTACAATTATTAAATAATGATTAGTGCTTAATGACTGTGCTGAACTACAATTAATTATTTGAATTGCTTTCTGATTATTGCTTTATACGTACATGTGCATCACATATTGCTTAATGTCATATCATTATTGTATGAGAACTTTATTGACTTAAATGACGCATTAAATACAATTACCACAAATATCAGACAAATCAGAAAAATGCTGACGGAGTTCAGTAAATAGACAGACGTTGTATTGAGACCTAGAATAGGCCAGAAACCAAGAGTTACACTAGTATAGTGTGTAGGAAAGTAAGGATCATAAAACTGCCTTCCTAGAGATAGTTTAAGTGCCGGAAAGTGCCTAAAACTCACATAAACTGCAGAATTCTGCAGAAAATCAGCAAATTCAGCATTTGAACACATTAATATCATGCAGAAATATGATTAAATGGTCCTGAATGCTTTCCTAAGTGTCGGGAATTAAAAGTGTCACAAAAGTGAACATAAAGCACACTAAACTGCATAAATTTAGCACCTTAACGAACCGGTAACCAACCGAACAACCGGACACTACCCGAAACATCAACTCTTCACTAGAAGCACTATTTTAACATTTCCAAGTAAGTTATGGTCCCCGAACATGATAACACACTATATAAATATCTAGTAACTAAACACTTGATTTCTAACTAGAATAACTAACTATTAGTTAAACCCTACACCTATACCCTCCCCACCTATTCACGGCTCCCTTGTGGCCCCTATTAAAGATTTTCTTTGAATTCTTTATTAGATCTTGTCTTAAGCTTTGTTTACATAAGAACCATTAGATATAACCATGTTGGTGGGTTATAAGTAAACCCTAAAGACCTTAACCCTTCATTTCTCATTCACCACTCAACACCACTCTTTCTTTTCTCCTCTCCTTTGGGTTCGGCCGAGATCAAGCACACCACAACCACCATCATTCACTTCCATCCCATACATTCCCAAGTGATATTAAGGTGTTAGAAGCCGTATAAGAAAGTTTGGAGCTTTCGGAAGTTGAAGGACCTTCACCATTTGCTTTTATCCATCTCTTTTCTTCTCTTGATCATCCCTAGCCTTGAGCTAGTGGTAAGAACCCTAATCTTTCTATTTTACATATATTTTAAGTGATTAAAAGATGTTACATGATGATAACTTAAAGAACATTAATAATCAAAGGAATGAAACATGAACATAAGCTTGAATAATGAAGAAACTAAGTTGTTTGTGTGTTGATTTGCTTGTTGATCATTGTTTGCTTATGAAAATGATGTAGATCATCATATGATCTTGCTAGATCATGATTAAAAACATAATCTAGCAAGATGAGAGGATGAAAATGTTGTAGGATCATAGATCATCCTTATGAGAAGCATGAACTTGAAAGAATATGTTGTGTTTTTGTAAAATGATGACTAAAGTAAGTTGTAAATCTTGTAAATCTAAGATTTCAAGAGTGATTTTCTAAGAAACCAAGTTAAAAATAAAAGTTTTACATAATCTTGGTTCTTAACTAAATAAACCTTATTATTTTTAGAGGATAAACAAGTGTAGAAGCATATGTGTAACAAGAAAAATCCAAGAAGAAACATTTTTAGAAAATGAGATTAACATTTTTAGAAAATGTGATTATAAGTTGTAAAGAAACATCTTTTTTAAAAATGATGTTTTTAAAGAATCAATCACACTTTAAAGGGTAACAAGGCTTACTAAATACACTAGTAAGTCACTACAAATTTTTATAAATTTTCAAGTTCATGAAGTGGTAGTTTATGCTTGATTTTGGCAAAATTGGCAAGTGCATATTATTTATTGTTGATTATTGGTTGATTGTGTTGATTTACAAAAGAAAATGATATACCTTCAAGGTATGGAAACCTCCATTTTTAGAGGAAACTATGGCAAAACTTTTCTAAAAATTAAACACTTAGAAAAATATTTCTAAACAAATATTTACAAGTATGTTTTAAACCATGGATTTTTCACATAAGGTTTGCCATAATTTTTGTTACAAAAATATAAATATTGGAGGTTGGTTTTTATAAATAAAAGTGACTAAATATGTATTTAGGAAATATATATTTAGATGACACCATGTGTGTGATTATTTGTATATTATGTGTATTAGTTATATTATTTTAGGACTTGAAATAATATAACTCATTAAAATACTAAAAATTACAATCCAAATTATTACCAAAATTCCAAGAATATGAATACACAAATTTTACACAAAATATTGGTGAAACCGAACAAAAGAATGTAACTCACAAAATATTCCGGAAAATTGATTCACAAGTATATTTTGGTAAATAATATTTTGGACACCAAGTGAATAAAAATATGATTTTTACAATTATTACAAATTTATATCATATTTTTGACAAGAAGAAAATATATTATTTTGGGTGAATAAAAATATATATTTTTTTCTTGGAATTATTATAAGATGTTTTATTTTTTGGAGAAAATATATATTTCTTGAACAAACATGAAATACAATATTTTTGAGGTGAAAGATATATTTTCTCAAACAAATAGAAATATATTATTTTTTGAGAAAAATAAGTTTATATATATATATATATATATTTTCTAAGTTAGACTTGAAATTATATTATTTTGGAACTTATATGAAAATACAAATATTTTTGCCAAAGGAAAATTATAAATAATTTTTCTAAGTAATATTTATTAAAATATATATTTTGGAAAATATATATTGGTGAACTTTTATTAAAGATAATATTCCGGAAAAATTAATACGAAATTAAGTATAAGAATACTTAATGAATACAATAAAAATACGTATTCTCGTACGTATAAATACACACCGGAATACGACCCCAATACATGGCAAAAATATACAAATACAAGAATACGAATACACCCATCCTTGGGAAGGAAATACATGTATAAATGCGTGAAAAGTATCAAGTTAATATATATTGTTTTAACAATTATTCCAAAATTTAATAAATATAATTTAGGTTGAAATATTCATTATTTTAACAAATAATTATATATAACATAGAATAATATTGAAGACACAAAGAACGTAACTCAAAGACACTAACTAATACTAAATCAAGGCACGACCCACCCGGCTAATGGACCGTAGTACGCATGTAGGTAGTCGTGCATTCTAGAGGAAGCTTTGAGTTATATTGGATTCGAAGAACGCAAACCTGTGATTTCATGCTCCCCCTTTTATTTTAACTGTTTTCGGTTTTATAACTTCGGGGGTGAAGTATTTGTTACTAAATGTTTACAAACAATTACAAATGGTATGGTTAGCTAGGGAAAATAATGCTAGATCTTGTGAATGGGTAGGCGATTAACTCAGGACCATTAATCCTCGTAGTAGGACCAAGGGACATGAGTGATAGATCAATTTGGGTGTAGCGAGCCCCACCCATGCGCCCGCCGAGTGGGCCATGTGGTGACTATGTATTCAAACTGAAGCCGGTGCAAATCTGCTAGGATTGAGTCTTCCTGCGCCATGTCATATATATTAATGTATTAGCTACACATTAATTGATCTGTTTCCTTATTTGCTTTCAAACCAGGGTTTGCGAATACATACTTACTTATAAAGGTTACAAAGTTTATTCGAGCTCACACACTAAACACATGAACTCGCTCAACTTTTGTTGATGTTTTCAAACTACATGTATTTCAGGAAATTAAGTATGGATCTGGCGGGCGTTGAAGTTTACAAGTCATGTTTCGAATAAAAGGTGTCATCCGAAGTCGAAGGGTTTGGGTTATGTATTTTATATTGGATAAGATACATGGCTCGAAACCTGGTTTGTTAGCGTCTTTTGTGAAGTCCTAATGGATCTTAACTCTTGTTGGCGTTGTATTTTGAATATGAAGTCTGTGTTTGGATTTTAAGACAACGTTGTTTGAAATGTTTTAAAACTATCTATGGATGAACATCTTGGTTTTATCATATAGTTGTTTGATATGGTTGAATGCAATGATATTAAGCAAGTCACACCAAATCACGCTTCCTCAAAAGTCAGGGTGTGACAGTTTGGTATTAGAGCTTCGATTGTAGCGAACTAGGATTCTTTCTCGAGTCTAGACTAGAATCCTTAGGGCTCTCACGAAAATATTTTTACAACATGTTTTCATTGCATACACAAAATGCCCAGATCCAGGGAAACAAACATTTTTACAAAGGAAAAGACACAAAGCACGATCACAAGGTTTACTTTTGTGGCTTAGTCTGGGAGACTAGGAAGGATAGAAAGGCTTCATGAGAAATAACAAGGATACATGATTTCATGATACATTGTCTTTGATTGCATGCTAAGTAGTAGTGGTTAAAATATGTGCATATACTATAATTGTTATGTTACAAGTATTATACCTTCTTCAAGAGAGCGGATTACCAGATGTTGATGACCCTATGGCCCTCGTCTCTGATAGTGAGAGTGCACCCGAGCCCGAGACACTTACATCCGATACTGAGAGCGACCTACCCAGACATGTCAGACGACGACTTTCAGCCGTTTGCGCTACCTGATTTTGGAAGATGACTTACCGCTTCCTGATGGTATTCCAGACGAGGATCCTTTTGTCATCCATGTTCTAGTCCATGATCACCTTATCATTGGTCACCCCGATGGCGAGCACATCGTGGCTTCGATCTTCGATGCCGTACCTCTTGTGGTCATACCTCCCGAGGCTTGGCCATTCGATGATTTGTTTGATGACGACGTCGATTTGTTCGTAGACGATCCTCCTGTTGACGGCCAGGGTGATGGGGAGATAGATAAGGATGTTGTAACTGTTTCCACCTCCTGCTGTTCCTGACAGGGAGATATCTTCTGACATCAGGTTTCATTCGGTTTTAGACTCCTTTGAGTATGTGACCCCTTCAGCTTTACAGATGGCCGGATTGCAGCCTTTGCTACTGACTCGGATGACGACACCGCTATGTCCGCCGCACTATCACCTGATCGAGATCCCACACCTCCACACGACCCAGGGCCTGCTCCTGAGCTAGCTCCTATTCCCTTTTGGGTCAGCCTGATGTTGCACCTATTGATCTTGAGCCGATTCCTGATCCTGAACATGTTCCTTTTTGGTTTACCAGACATTGCACCCCTTATACCTGACCCAGTACATGCACCTGTTGATTTTCCTTTTGCCGAGCCATTTATTCCCCCACCTGCACCCGCTGATGTTACTCCTCTCCTCCTATGGAGTCTGACGTCCATCGCACTGGCTTGCCTATCGTCTTCCTTCAGGACATACCCGCACCCCGTCCAGGGGAAGGTACTTCTGGTTAGCACCCGCGCGACAATCCTTTTGCTTCAACAGCTCTTCCACGGATCCCTCAGACTGCACCGTTTGCTCCTTTCACTTCTTCACCGCTGGACGAGCCATTCCGATGGTTCCTACCATACACTATGCCAATCTCAGCCCCCTACCATCCCTCACATTACAGAGGCTACGCACGGGATGAGTTGCTCCTGTCACTTTAGCTACAGTTTAAGGTTTTGAGTCGCAAAGCTTTGGAGCCTGATGCTGACACCACGTCCTCCATCCTGTCTCTGTCAGTATACTTTGCTCCTCCACATTCATCATTGTCTCTTTTTGCACATCCACCTGCTGCTCTTACACCTTTCCTAGGTTTTGATGCTCGTTTCTTTACTATCGAGCAGCAGAGCAGTTACTTACTTTGCCGTGTATACGAGCTCGAGGAGGAGCTCGCATAGGTTAGCAGTTTGCTTTTTTCTTCCCTCCTCCACCTCAGTCATCAATATAGTTGGTTTTTGGCTTTATGAAGATTGTGTTACCTTTGGCGAGGACACCACTATTGAGCCGAGATTGGGAAGGCTTTTGAAGACCACGTTTGACCATGTGATTTTGGTATATCGATAGACTTATTAGACAAGGGTAGGGTGACCCTGTGTCCCTTTTGATGTGATACACTTTGTAGACAATGTGATTGTGGTCGGTAAATAATGAAAGCTCAGTCGTCATGTTCTCACTAAACACGTTGTTGATCCACATGTTTGTGCTATAATTGTGATGTTATATGATTGCTTGCTATGACGATTACTTATAAACATATGTATACACACCTCCTAGGTCTTACTCGTTAAGTAGATGCTTATGTGCATGTGTCCTTAATAAGACCAGACCTAACCGATCTTCTTCTTAGAAGATGTCGCGTCAAAGAAACACCAATACCAACAACCCCCTGTCGACGACAAAGGAGGAATTGCAAGGGCGCATCTCACAGGCCATCGCACAGCACGAGGCCCTTCGCTCCGAACGCAGCAGAGGTACCTCAGGAAATAACCCACCCAACGGTAATGTTTAGTCACTTAAGACACATTACAAAACGTTTGGACATTTCCAAGTGTGCTTTGCTAATGCCTTATGTGAATGATGTTGCTTATGTCGCAGGCTGCACCTACAAGCAGTTCTTGGGCTGCAAGCCCCTGGATTTTGATGGCACTGGGGGTGCCGTAGCTTTTGTGCGTTGGGTTGAGAAGACGGATTCTGTTTTGCGTTTGAGAAAATGTACTCCAGAGCATCAGGTCATGTACATATCTGGATTCTTTCTAGATGGGGATCCGTCATGGTGGAACCTTCAGGTTCAGACGTTGGGCGAGGCTGCTGCGTATGCTTTGATGTGGGATGAACTGAAAGAGCTATGCATAAGAAGTAATGTTCGAGGGCAGAAATCCAGAAGTTAGATACTGAAGTTTAGAACTTGAAAATGGAAGGTTCAAAGATAGTTGAGTATGTGCAGAGATTCCACGATTTGCCTCATGTTGTCCCCTACATGGTAGAACCAGAATTTAAGAGGATCGAACGTTTCATCTGGGGATTGGCCCCTCAGATTCTGAGCATGGTGACAACATCGAAGCCTCAAACAATTACCGATGCTATCAACTTAAGTGAGACGCTCACTGAAGAAGCGGTTATACTAGGAAAATTTTCTACCTCGAAGGAGAAAAAGGAGACTCTTGTAGAGACATCTGGAGAAAACAAGAAGAAGTTCGCAAATTTCAAGAAGGGTACTCGGGCGAGTAACAAGAAGAAGGCCAAAAAGGGAAAAGAGTACATGGGTATCCTACCTAAGTACGACAATTGTCGACGTTATCATGTCGGGCGATGTAGATATGGAAAATGTGAAAACTGTAGCAAGGTGGGGCATGTCAAGGAGACGTGTAGGCAAGGTACTGAAGTGTAACACCTCGAAAATTCACGTCCTATAATGTGATGACACGTGTCATATGTTTGAACGTGTGAAAGAATGTTATAAAAGGATTTAAGTTGACAATCATGGAAAGTATGTGAATATACGAGTTCTAAATGTCAACAGTGAATAAATATATCATATATTAACCCTACATGATGCTCATACCTTCAAACGAATAAATCATGGATCATACGAAGCTAAAAGTGAGAGATTACAAACTACAGGAGTTAAATGTGTCAACATGTTTAAATTATACCCCTGAGTGACCTTTTGACAAACCCGAAGCTTTGTAACGATTAATTTTGCTCACTAGAATGCACGATAAAAATTTCAAAAAATTTCGTCAACGTATGAGAAAGTTATGATCAAATTCGTGTACGAGGGGTTAAAGCGTCAACGTTGAAAGTTAGGCCTTTTCGGGTAACAATAAAGTTAACCGGGGACTTAACAAAATGGGTATATGTCTTGAAGCCCTTATACGTCAATTACGAGGGCTCAAAATGCAAGAAAATAAGGTCTAACCAAAGTTTGAAGAGCCAAGGACCAAAACTGCATTTAATGAAAATGTTGTTAGATGATGCCACATGCTAGCGTAGCGCGAGCTAAACAACTCTTGCAGTCACGCTACGCGACTGCCTCTTCTGGACAGATTTTGATCTTGTTTGATTCCTTGTCTGCAATAGCACTTGCAACTGCCTTTAAATCGATTTGCCTCTTCAAGCTTGGCCCCTAAACAACCCCTAAACACTTAGGGACATGTGTTGATGAGTTGTGGATGGTTGTAGACTTGTGTGTCAACTTCTTGTGGTGTTTAAATCACTATATAAAGACCAAGAGTTGCAATCAAGTTCCTCACACCTTCATTTGCACTTCTGATTATTCTTGGAGCTCCCAAGCAGGCTCAAGTCTTCACAATTCATGCATAGGACTCTTGTAAGTATACTTGACCTTTCTAAATTAAGTTTTAGCTTAAAAGTCAAACCGTCGTAATTAACGGTTGACTTTAAGATTAATCACTAATGGTCCAGTGATTAGTCGAATCAAAAGTATTTATAAGTTGGTAATTATGTGGGTAATAAACCCTCAAAAGGGTTCCCCCTGATTCCCACTCTAACTAGGTCAAAAGTCGGGTCAAACGTATTAAGAAAAAAGTCAACAGGACACTTAAATTGCAAATTATGCATATTTAGCAATGTAGAACATATACAACCTGTTGGATCATTGTTATAACTTAGTAATTAGTGTAAGAACATGTCTAAACATGTTCGACCCGACAATTCTCTGTAAAGACCCGGTTCGGAACCGAAAGTCGCATAGTTTGACTTATACTTTGACTTTCAGTTCTGACCCGTTATGGTATGTTTTAGAAATACCTTAGAGCTTCATTTGGACCAGGTTACATTCTAGTATAACCCTCTGTGATTATACACCTCGGATCATTAGTTATCCAATTAATACGCATGATTTCGTTAATTGCTCATATGTTGACTATTATGCCCTTTTCACCTTAAAACGTGATTTTTGGAAATGTAAAAGAGTAGAAACTTTAATTACTGATATATAAACTTGTATGCAAAGTTTGATATCAGTTTGAGGTGTAGATTGAGAGTTATGCTCATTAGCGTAAATTGAAAGCTTTATGTTAATAAAACGGCGTAATTAGCGTATAGCCTAGTTAAGCCTACTTTTAAATACCAAAATCTTTACCCACTGATGTAATATATTATTTTGGGAATTTTAAAGATTTTTAATTAATTTTAGGCTGAGCATAACTCATAGTCGTAGGCTTAATCCGGTAAATGTCGGTTTTGCCCTTACGGGCCATAAAATGAGTTTTACATATCTAAACGACTCCAAACCTTTTGCTACTGATTCTAAATGATAAATAAATTATTTTAAGCCTTCTGGAAACATAAAAATATTAGATTTATGTATCAAACCCGGAAATGGTTTCTAATCGCCTTTTTAAGCGTTTTTAACGCATAGTATGTACTAGAACTATTTTAAACATACCAAGGGTGATACCTACTGATATTTGAGGCAAATTATAATATTTTAACAGTAAGCAAAGGTTGTTAAACTCAGACTTCAGTTTTGAGCTTTACGGCTTATGTGAAATTACCAAAATGCCCCTTCGGTGCATAGTTTGGTAATAATTGATAAATTTCACATATATAAAATATCCTACTGTTATGACTTATAAAAATAAGTATTTTTGCTGATTATATCAGACCTGTAACTCAGGTAAATACTTAAACTCTTTTATAACCTTTTAAATGACCAAACTACCCCTACGGGGCAAAGTTTGTGTTTAAATACGTTTCGGGCATAATGAAAGACATCTTACTGATGTCACAACATATTTGAGGCATAATTAACTTAGGAAACCTGTATATAGCTCTCATGAATACCAGTCACGCTTATTACGCGTACGGTTCGGTTTTTGTAACAAGTTTACATAAATTAGCCGAAACGGGTCAAACCTTAACGGTTTTATCTCAAAATCCAGAATGTGAATAATAAACCCATATTAAACAAGTCTTCAAAATTGTCGGGTCTAAATCACATTCTATCCGGTCTTCGCTTAATCGTGCGTACGAACCGTATCTTTGAAACTAGCCGGTCTAAGCTTAAGCTTAATTAAAGACCCGTTAGGATTCTAATAGGTTATTATAAAACCTTCGTTCCAGATTAGGAGGACCAGTAAAAGCTACGTGCATTTTGCTTATTGTGATTTATACATTGCTCAGGTAAATACTTTTAACTTATTTTCCCTATACGGGCTTGGGTTACGGTATATAGCATACCGCTTGATCGAGCATCAAATCCTCCACCGTTGTGTGGGTAGTTGACTAATTTGATCGGCTCGTTTAAACAGTCTTGTTACTTAAAGCCTTTGGGGGGTTAATGACCATGTCCCGGATATCCTTGGCATCATTTTACGAAATGGTCACGACTTAAGCGCGGGGTGTAGGCGTACACCCGTCAGCGCACAAAAGAATAATGTGGTGTGTCTATTGATCTTTAACCCGGACAAGATCCGGGCTACTGAACGCACAAGGAACATGTAATTCGTTCACAAGATTATAATATTAAATAATTCTCCCAAGTTATAAAAGGTTAATTTTGCCTCTGTGCATTTTAATCAGATTATAAAACATTTATGCCATGTGCATCCAAACCAATTTTAAATCATTTTTCCAAAATGAGTCAGTTGATTGTATTTACCAGTGTAAACTGACGTATTTTCCCAAAAAGATTAAATGCAGGTGCTAAACGTAATTGGCTGGATATTTCTCCTTAGCATCAATAGAAGTCTCACAAGCTTAAGATGCCTAAAAGTCTGTTGAACTATTGTCTCTATTTTATTTTCGATCCGTCTGTGGATAAACTTCCGAATATTGTGACATTGATATTACAATATTAAATTCGGTTGTATTATATCTTTTAAATTGCTTCCGCTGTGCATATTAAATATTGTGTTGTTTGACTATTATGTTGCCAACCACGTCACGATACTCCCCCACCGGGCCCACCGGTGACACGTGGAAAGTCGGGGTGTGACATGAAGGTGGAAATGGAGGTCAAGATGGTAGCGGGAATCACGGAAGAAACAACGACAACAACGACTATCAAGGCAGAAAGGGTGACGATCAAAGACGTGGTCAAGGTTGTTTTAACTGTGGAGACAAAGGGCATTTCAGAAAATATTGCCCTAAAATCAATCAGGCATGTGGATGAAAGCTCAACCGCAGAGCTAGGGAAGCACGCCATGATCCAAACGAGGTTATCGGTACGACCCATATTAGTCAACGTTATGCATCTGTGCTGCTTAATATTGTTGCCAATTTTAGCTTCGTATCTCTAGAGTTTAAGAGTATACTTGGTTTAGTAGCAAGTAAGTTAGATATCCCGTACTCGATAGAACTAGCTAATGGGAAGCCAGTAGTAGCGAACGAAATGATTAGAGGATGTGTGATAGAACTTAGAGAGCGTGAGTTCTCGATAGATCTTCTGCCAGTTAAGTTGGGAAGCTTCGACGTCATAGATGGGATGGATTGGTTGTCGAGTAATCGTGCGGAGATTGTTTGCCATGAGAAGATTTTCCGTAGTCCGATGGCGAGTGAAGAGACGATCGTGATCCATGGAGAGAAGCAGGATACGCCTCTACGGATTATCAGTCGTTTGAAGACATGGAAATTTTTGCGCAAAGGATGTGTTGCCTACTTGGCTCTTGTCATCAACAGAGAAGCCGAAGAACCTAAGCTCGAAGATATCCCTGTGGTAAGGGAATATCCTGAAGTCTTCCCCGAAGACTTGTAACACCCAACATTTAGTTATTCCATTTAGAGTTGCGTAGCGGAATTTGGTCCATAAAATTTCTTTATATTAGTGTTTTTTTTGCAAAACAAACCCGCAAGCGAGACCAAGTATAATAGGCCATGCCATTATCGTACATGGGATTTTGTAGTACGAACACTTTGTTTCAGTCCATAAATAAAATTTTCTTTACAAAAGCTTGTATGTTGGTGGCACTTCGCATTAACATGTTTTAAAGATATTCCCTTGACGAGATCCAAGACTTGTACACCGATCTTGATCTTCATGACACTGGAGCTTATCCTAAGATCAACGACGTGTCTCCCCTTGTCTTGTACATTGGCTTAGTTATCAACCCGAGACTTTTAACTCCAACTTTATTATATATAAACTTTACCTAACCATGATTATACATAGTAAGTATTAGTATAGCCATATAATCATTTTTTTAACGAAGATTTTAAAGACACATAATAATTCACAATGAATATGGCCTAGTGTAGGCTATGCTAAACCTGGTGTAGCCTACGCCACTTAGCGAAAAGTGGTGGCGTATACGTGGCATAACATAGAAAAATAAATGGCGTAGAAAACTTGTTGGCGTAAGCTATGCATGTCACAGCGTAGCTCACCACCTGTACAAACCTGGTCAGCCCCGTTTTAAACTCCAAATTGACCCAGATACCCATCAACCCTCATATGAACCTGTTGTTTTGGAACATATCTTATGTAAAGGTCAGTTAACAATCACACTAAAAAATAATTTTCTGACCTTATGGGGTTTTAACTTAACGATTTAATCACATATCTCATGTATATCTTTTTATTTTATTATATTTTGAATCGTTCTTAATACTTTAGAAACAAACCTGCACATAGATAAATGATATAACACATCTTATACGACTTTCGAATATGTACTTACAAACTACCCGCGTAATTCCATTCTTCTAACCCGGTCAGTCACATCCCTAACCGTGAGATTTACATCCACAAATGAGACCTATAATTATCTTGCTTTGGCTTCCTTTGATGTCATAAACTAGAAGCTTCAATAATAATATTACTAATGATACTACAAGCATAACAATAAGTCGAATCGAACCGCATAAGTTAGGCGAAAGATTTACTTACCTTTGCTCGTAGGATCCTTGATACTTTTATCATCAACCTTGACCCGTTTGCATCCAAGCTTTAATATACCTAGCTTATTTTTAAATCACATACACTTCTTAGAATACACAATGAAAATCCCAAACATAGTATTATTTCTTAATAATCCCAGCATACAAAGTTCATCATAGTCACTTTGCACCATTGAAACCGTTTTGACCCATTAGTACAAATACTCGCACGCCCATTTTCCAAGTACTTTAAACACATTGTATTAAATGTAATTATTCCATTAGAATCATTGTTTCTTGTCTCAATCAAATACGTTTAAACATACATTTTTATTTAGCTCATGAAACTTTATTTTCAATGTAGCACTTTCTTTGTAGCTGATGTATTCTACTGTTTTTGACCTACTTAAAGTATGAATTAGCTTCTCATGTTCAAAGGTGAAACATAGTATACTCGGGAGGCTTTTCAACCCAAAAAGAATCACCTTAATCGGAATAACTGTTGATTTTATACAATTTCTATAAAATAGATCAGCAACGCATTTATTTTCAAATCAGCTTTGCTACTTTATAAAATTCGACACCAAAGCTTATTTTCACATCCATATGTCATTGTTATATCCCAACAACTTTTTCTAATCATGTTTGACACATCAGGAGCAATTACAGTTTTCCAAAACCAAAAATTCATTTTACTAAATTAAACATTTATAGTGTGTTCTTAGCATGCATTGATTTGGTTTCTTTTATAGTTGGTGCATTTCATCAAACATCTTGTGTGCATACATCTTCAATCATACTACCATGTTCATTGTTGATTTCTAATCCTCCAACATATAGGTAAACAATGAGATTAGTAATAAAAACCATTAATTATCACTGAACATCATCCTTTTGAGATAGACTAGACACATAATCCATTATAACTTATAAAGATTCCAGCTTTGGTCATGGTTACAACCCTAAAATTGGCCCTAGCCCAACACAACTTATGAGCTCAAAATTTTCATAGGAATATGGATAATCTAACCATGAAATCAATACGAGAATTCATAACGAATCTCTATTTTTATTTAATATAAATTTCAGTTCATGGTTTCTCTTCACAACAGCATTCAATCTATAATCAATACTATCATTAGGTTTAGAGAAATATACCTTGGTCGTCATTCACTCAAGAATCAATGTCTGCACCAAATCTCTCTTTAATTTCAACATGCAATTGATTCTGGAAGAGATTGAAGCTTGGATTTCCTTCTCCCTTTTTTCTTCTTAATTATGCCTCTCACACATCAGAGTGAGTTTTGTGTGTGTACGCATACACAATACACACACTTAATTTTTTTTAGATTCTCAGGGAAAGAAACGTGGTGTTCTTATTTGTCTGCCAGGTCTCAAAACTATTTTACAGATTTAACCATTTTAGTCCTTGAAGTTTCATGATAAAGCATCTACAAAATCTCAAATTTAAAGTAATCCACTAACACCCCTTTAGTTAAGGTTTTTATCTTCTAAATCTAAAAGGATAAGTTAATATTAGTAAATACATTCTAAATTTAATATAAATATAAGTTCACACCTCTCAATTATTAATATATAAATTACCATTGAATTTGGGATGTTACAAGACTTGCCAGGATTACCTCCTCAACGGCAGGTCGAATTCCACATTGACTAGGTTCCAGGCGTCGCGCCTGTAGCTAAGACACCTTATCGACTTGCGCCTTCAGAGATGCAAGAGTTGTTAACGCAGCTTCAGGAACTGTTAGATAAGGGATTTATAAGACCAAGCTTCTCGCTTTGGGGAGCTCCAGTGTTGCACATAAAAAAGAAGGGTGGTAACTTTCGAATGAGTATCGACTACCAAGAGCTGAAGAAGTCAACCATCAAGAACCGGAATCCCATGCCGAGGATTAATGATTTAATTCGACTAGCTGCAAGGATCAAACTACTATTCCAAGATCGATCTTCGATCAGGCTATCGCCAGCAACGAATTTAGGAAGAAAGTATACCAAAGTACAGTGAGTCAACCACTTGTTTTAAACATACGCTAATATTGTGTTTTCTACACGATGCACAAAACAGTTTTACACAGGATACGAAACTTTGAGAACCTAGGAAAAACATGTACTTAGGACCTTCGGGAACTTAGGTCAAAACTCATAAAAGGTTATCACTTAGGAACCGCGTCTGTTAACTCAAACAAACCCCAGTATTCTGACGTATATGCTATTTCAGTTAGCCAAACAAATAAAGTACTCAAATTTCTTATATTGAGATTCCACTTTTGCTTCTAGCGAGTAGATTTTTGCATCTCTACTCCTCTTAATGGTAGTTGCATCGCATCAATATTCTTCATTAAGGCAAACACTCCTTTGTCTCGATACTTGACCATTTCTTCATTGGAGCGAATACTCATTGATTCATTTCTTGGAAATTCATATGTTACGCATGCACCATTTGTTATGCATGTGGTTTCGTTTTAAATAAGCGCTTCATCCAAGTTCAAATGTTATTTTGCTAAATCTGATTATTGATGTGTGATTCGAATGACCTACATTATTATAATAGTTGACTCCTTTGCTATCAAGTCAACACACTTTCTTGAAATTTCTTTTCCTTCGAGTTACATACATGGTTTATCTTTGTAACCATGTCGAAAATTCCCTTGTCGATACATACGTTTCATTGTCAGATTGCGCTGAAACCAAGTTCAATTGCTTAAACTTGTCCATTACGTATATTCAATTTCACTTTTGCAAATGTTCCTTTGGTTCCGAGTCGTAGTAGATTTGCTTGGTCTGCGACTTCATAAAGTTGTCTGTTGATCTCGACACCTAGCGGTGACGCTTTCACTAAATTGAAGCTTGTGCTAATCTTGTTTACGCATCACATACACGGATTTACTTGTTTATTTATTAACTAGCTCTAAATCCGTTCAGGTTTATCATAAATAAAGCAGTCTTAACTCAATCGTGTGCTAAGACAATGGTACATAAATTCATTTTATATACCAGTGTACCTCCTAACGATTCTTTCATTATCAATCGAATGCCTTGCGGTATTCATTATTTTTCATCCTCGATCGAAAACAACAGTTCTTTGGTGTTATATATTCGATTGAAAAATCCTACGATGCCATTTGAGTCAAATTTTCAGGATTGCTTCAGTTCACTTTCATTCGATTTCAAACACGGTGAACTTGTTCGGTCACCACTATTATTGAATTATGTCATCACGACACCTTTTGGTGTTGGTACAAACTTGTAGCTTGTGCTAATCATGGTCACTCGTTTCACACAAAACTACACATACCTTCGTTTGACTTGCCATTTAAACACTCTTAATAAAACTACGTATTGAGTCAATGATACACCAGTTTCGGTTGAATTCCCTTTTGGTGTATTCTCGCGATTCAATAACGTCAACACACTAATTTTATTCATTCATTTGTTCGAAAGTTGACGCATCATTTTCATGTCGCTATTACATTTAAGCTTGCTGATTCTGAGTTCATCTCGCGGATGTTATTGCTTCCAGAACTCATTTGCAGATTGTAAACGATCGTTTGGAATTCTATTGATCGAAACTCCTCTTTTATTGAACCCCTGTAGAATAGGTTACACTAGATTATACATCTATACGTCTCGTGTCCTTTGACGTCAAATTCTGGAACACATACCTTCTAACCGTTGGGTTCTGATTGTTGTAATATGTTCTTGGATTTACCTGACTCGAATAAGTTTTGATTCAGTTCGTGGTTAAGCACTTTGGTATTATTCATATCCATGCACGTATAACATAACCCTAAGGAGTTAATGTAGTATAAATTTCGAGGACGAAATTTTCTTAACAGGGGGAGAATGTGACAACTGTCAAAATTCCAGGTATCCGTACAATTATTAAATAATGATTAGTGCTTAATGACTGTGCTGAACAACAATTAATTGTTTGAATTGCTTTCTGATTATTGATTTATACGTACATGTGCATCACATATTGCTTAATGTCATATCATTATTGTATGAGAACTTTATTGACTTAAATGACGCATTAAATACAATTAGCACAGATATCAGACAAATCAGAAAAATGCTGACGGAGTTCAATAAATAGACAGATGTTGTATTGACACCTAGAATAGGCCAGAAACCAAGAGTTACACTAGTATAGTATGTAGGAAAGTAATGATCATAAAACTGCCTTCCTAGAGATAGTTTAAGTGCCGAAAAGTGCCTAAAACTCACATAAACTGCAGAATTCTGCAGAAAATCAGCAAATTCAGCATTTAAACACATTAATATCATGCATAAATATGATTAAATGGTCCTGAATGCTTTCCTAAGTGACGGGAATTAAAACTGTCACAAAAGGTAACATAAAGCACACTAAACTGCATAATTTAGCACCTTAACGAACCGGTAACCAACCGAACAACCGGACACTACCTGAAACATCAAATCTTCACTAGAAGCACTGTTTTAACATTTTCAAGCTATTTATGGTCCCCGAACATCATAACACACTATATAAATATCTAGTAACTAAACATCTAACTAAACACTTGATTTCTAACTAGAATAACTAACTATTAGTTAAACCCTACACCTATACCCCCCCCCCCCCCGCCTATTCACGGCTCCCTTGTGGCCCCCACTAAAGATTTTCTTTGAAATCTTCATTAGATCTTGTCTTAAGCTTTGTTTACATAAGAACCATTAGACATAACCATGTTGGTGGGTTATAAGTAAACCCTAAAGACCTTAACCCATCATTTCTCATTCACCACTCAACACCACTCTTTCTTTTCTCCTCTCATTTGGGTTCAACCAAGATCAAGCACACCACAACCACCATCATTCACTTCCATCCCATCCATTCCCAAGTGATATTAAGGTGTTAGAAGCCGTATAAGGAAGTTTGGAGCTTTCGGAAGTTGAAGGACCTTCACCATTTGCTTTTATCCATCTCTTTTCTTCTCTTGATCATCCCTAGCCTTGAGCTAGTGGTAAGAACCCTAATCTTTCTATTTTACATCTATTTTAAGTGATTAAAAGATGTTACATGATGATTACTTAAAGAACATTAATAATCAAAGGAATGAAACATGAACATAAGCTTGAATAATGAAGAAACTATGTTGTTTATGTGTTGATTTGCTTGTTGATCATTGTTTGCTTATGAAAATGATGTAGATCATCATATGATCTTGCTAGATCATGATTAAAAACATAATCTAGCAAGATGAGAGGATGAAAATGTTGTAGGATCATAGATCATCCTTATGAGAAGCATGAACTTGAAAGAATATGTTGTGTTTTTGTAAAATGATGACTAAAGTAAGTTGTAAATCTTGTAAATCTAAGATTTCAAGAGTGATTTTCTAAGAAACCAAGTTAAAAATACAAGTTTTACATAATCTTGGTTCTTAACTAAATAAACCTTATTATTTTTAGAGGATAAACAAGTGTAGAAGCATATGTGTAACAAGAAAAATCCAAGAAGAAACATTTTTAGAAAATGAGATTAACATTTTTAGAAAATGTGATTATAAGTTGTAAAGAAACATCTTCTTTAAAAATGATGTTTTTAAAGAATCAATCACACTTTAAAGGGTAACAAGGCTTACTAAATACACTAGTAAGTCACTACAAATTTTTATAAATTTTCAAGTTCATGAAGTGGTAGTTTATGCTTGATTTTGGCAAAATTGGCAAGTGCATATTATTTATTGTTGATTATTGGTTGATTGTGTTGATTTACAAAAGAAAATGATATACCTTCAAGGTATGGAAACCTCCATTTTTAGAGGAAACTATGGCAAAACTTTTCTAAAAATTAAACACTTAGAAAAATATTTCTAAACAAATATTTACAAGTATGTTTTAAACCATGGATTTTTCACATAAGGTTTGCCATAATTTTTGTTACAAAAATATAAATATTGGAGGTTGGTTTTTATAAATAAAAGTGACTAAATATGTATTTAGGAAATATATATTTAGATGACACCATGTGTGTGATTATTTGTATATTATGTGTATTAGTTATATTATTTTAGGACTTGAAATAATATAACTCATTAAAATACTAAAAATTACAATCCAAATTATTACCAAAATTCCAAGAATATGAATATACAAATTTATCGACACTTGATACTCGTTGAAGCTATTAAAATGAAAAGATTCGGATCCTAAATCTCGAAACCTGAAAACCTTGTGAAACGGTTAAACGTTTAAAGATTTTTATTCATTATAAATATGGTCATTATTCAAATTTAAACTAATTAAATTAATTAATTTTGTTAATTAAAAGTTTATTTTTATTAATAAACTAGTTAATCTCGTTAGATATTAAAGTTAGTAAACTAACTTAGTTAGTTTAAACTAAAATGTTAGTTTTTCTTTTAATATAACTTGGTTATTAATAGTTCAGGGGTGAGTTACGTAATTTTTTGAAAGTGTAAAAGTTGCAGGGACCATTTGTGTAACTTCTGAAAGTTTATTTAGATAAAAAAAATTAAACAAAAAGCTAAAGACCACGAGACTCGAACCCGGGTCAGCGTAACCAAACGCACACATAACCAGCTGAGCTGGGCCTTGACATTGAATAAATCTCATCCCACTTTTTATTTAAAAGTTGGTTCAATTAAAAAAAAAATAACCCAAAACTGCAGACCGCGGGGATCGAACCCGGGTCTACAGCTTATCAACACACGCGCACAACCATTCCACCACAACCTTCACATTGAAACAAATCCAGCGCTTAAATCCTTTATACACTCCTTAGAACAGACCTGGCAGCCACGACCAGACTCCTTTCAGCTTCATTTTAGGCGCGATTTTCATGTTTTTTTTAGTTTTAAACCCACTTTAACATTAATTACTTCACTAAAACCTAATCATTCCCTATAAATACCACACCTCTTCCAAGCATTATACACTTTTCTAATCATAAAAAACACTCTCAAATCCTCCCTAAATTGCAGCAAATTTCCAAGTTCGAGCAGATTGTTCAACCTCCACTAAAGTGAGCATAACTCACTCATTTCTTATCCGATTTAGTCCATTCTTTTTCCTATGTGCTTGGTTAGACCTTAGCTTCGATTCCATGGGGTTTTCACAGTAAATAACTCCCTAGAACTCCGGAAAAAAGGCTCCAAATTCCACTGATTGTTTTTGTTTTCATGTAATCTTTGGTAAACTTAACCAAACTTGAGTTTTCTCATCTCAAACCTATGTCCTAATGCTTATAACCGCATCTATGGTTAGTTAGGCTTAAAAACAAGGTTGATACATGTTAAATCAGAGGTTAAAACCTCACAAACATTCTGTTTTAGTTAGGGTTTTACCCACAAGAAGTGTTCAAGCTTGAAGCTTGATGTAAGTGTGATTGTTAGACTAGCTTGGGCTATCTTTCATAAAAATCCACTCACTTCTTGATGTTTTCTCATAGATTAGTTGTTGTATTTCATTATCTTTGTAAGTTCATGACCCTCCTTGGTTGTTTTTACATCAAGTGTAGTGGTGAACATTTAAGAGGTGCCTAAATGGAAGCTTGTTCTTCCTACCTCCTACATGATTTCCATGATACTTAGAGGTACCTAAATGGAGACATTAATCTCCTACCTCATGCTTGAACCATAGGACCTTGTAATCTATATATTATCTAATTATTCCATATGTATACCTAAGTAACTAAACTTGATAATAACTTAATAGTTACTTGTCAAGAATATGTTACATCATCTATGACCATGCCCTTGCTACGACTCTAATGGACCTTTGAATCCATGAAATCATACAAACTCTTTTGAGTTTTAATAGTGTCAAGAACAAGAGTTATGTGTACAAGATGATTATTTTCACTTATGTTATTTTCCATACCTTTTAGACTCTGAATCTATA
>JARYGA010028680.1:0-32650 GCA_030545235.1 Helianthus tuberosus
TAGAACAAAATTAGGGTTTGAATGTTTAGTGAAATTTTATAAAATATGCATGAACCAATGTTGTTACCTAATGATGAACATCAAAGATGAAATTCAATTTCACGACCAGAACCCTAACCGCCGCCGTCATCGTCGATCTTCAAGGGTTCCACCAAAGTTGTTCTGTTGCGAACCTCTTCCGTGACACCACCATCGACATCTCTGGAACCAGAGAAGGGAAGAACCTGCAGATCCAGGGGGAATTTGAAAGAGAGAGAGAGAAGGAAGGAAGAGCAGATCCAGATCTTTGAGGGAGAGAGAAAACGAAAATGAAAAAGGGCTCTGGATTTGAAATTTGAAATGAAATTTTTGGGTTTTGTTGGCCGCCCAAAGATTGGATGAGGCGGGTTAGGGTAGGAAGGTTATTGTTGGAAAGGTATAAATGTATTGTGTTTTAGAGTGTTGTACTTCATGCTTGAAAGGTGTTTTCAACACATTTGTTTCCTTGCCCTTCCTATATGCTTATATAAGTAGTATAGATATATATATATATATGTGTGTGTGTGTGTGTGTAGTTGAAAAAAAATCAACTAAAATAGATAACCTAATACCTATCAATGCATAACTATTAGTGTGTTTAAATTCCAGTAGTATATTGTAATAGATATGTATATGAAAAGAGTAAAAGTCGTAGTGTTCGACGTTTTTGATCAATTTGTTTGTCTGATCCTTTGCATTAAATCTTATTTTGTGATATTAATCCCTAATAAATGTTTATAATTCAGATGAACAACGAATTAAATCAGGAAAACCAGAATGATGAAAATAATGGAAACCAAGTAGATAACAGTGACATCCAACATATAGTAGCACAAGGAATTATAGACGCTATGCCATATATTATCAAGACTGTTAAAAAAGCGGAAAATAATAAAACTATAAGTGGAAGTAAACGACCACCTACTGAACCCAGTCACAGCGTGAATAATGGACCGCTACTCCAATTGCCTATTCTAAAAAGAAGAAGAACCATGCCATATGGTTGTTCTTATAAAGAATTCTGGTCTTGCAAACCAATAGAATTCTCTGGCAATGAAGGAGCCATTGCAGCTCTACGTTGGATAGAAAAGACAGAAGCAGTCTTAAAAATAAGCAAATGTTCAGATGAAGATAAAATTATGTTTTCTTCTAATCTATTTAAGAGTGCAGCCTTAGAATGGTGGAACACTATTCTCATGTCTAGAGGAAGTGATAAAATGTATAGTATGGAATGGGCTGACTTTAAGGAAAAAGTTGAAAGGAAATTTTGTCCTCGTCATGAAAAAGAACAAATCACTAATAAGTTCTTAAATCTTAAAATGACTGGAATAGACTAGACTGCAAGGGTTAAACTACCATATTTTTCGAATATGCTAGGATAGTGCCAACCCTAGCCTCACCAGAACCAGTATTAATCTCCCATTGTATCTGGGGATTAATCAGTGAAATTAGACATGTGGTTAAGGCAGCTCGACCACAAACCATAGAAGAAGAGGCAGAACTAGCCAATACCTTGACTGATGAGTTGGTACGTACACAAGAAGAAAACCAGAGAAAGAACCTAGCCCAAAAGCTTACCCAAGAATTTCGTTCTGGAAATACCTACCATGGGAAAAATACCAGTTCTACTTCTGCACCATACTGTAAGTACTACAAAAGAAGCATTCAGGAATATACTGCAACTTCTGTAAAATGTCTGTACATAAGAAAGAAGACTGCAGGAAGAAACCCAGCAATAAGCTAAGCTTCAACTGTGGAGAGACTGGGCATATCAAACCGAACTGTCCGAAACTAGCTCTAGCAACAAACAGCAAAGCTACTAAGAATGCTAGAGCAATTGTTCTGACAGCTGAAGAAGCCAAGATGATTCCAGATGTGATTGCCGGTACGTTCCTAGTTAATGATATTTTTGCTAAAGTATTATTTGACTCTGGTGCAAACCAAAGTTTTATTAATATTTCGTTCTGCAAACTTCTAAATCAACCATTAAATAAACTTCAACAAGAATGTTTGGTAGAAAAGGCAAATGGAGAATCCATTAAGATCACTGAAATCTTGCAGCGAGCAAGAATAGAGATTTTAAACCATAGTTTTATTGCTAACCTATACCCATTGAATCTGGCTGGATTTGATATCGTATTAGGGAAGGATTGATTAGTAACCAACCATGCCAGCATTCTATGTGATCAAAAGTCAGTACAAGTAAGTTCACCAAAGGGTGAAAAGATCACAATTAAAGGAGATAAGCCAATCAGGTCCACAAAATTCATCTCTGTGATGAAAATAGCAAGCTATACAAGGAAATGATCACTAGTGTATATGATTTCCATAATCATTAACACTAAAGGAAAAGAATTAAAAGATATTCCCGTAGTATCTAAATTCTCAGATGTTTTTCCAGAAGAGTTACCTGGATTACCGACAGGTAGAGAGGTTGAATTTAGAATTCACCTAATACCAGGGACAACACCGATTGCCAAGGTACCTTATCGTTTAGCACCAGCGGAGATGCAAGAACTGAAGAAACAATTGGACGAACTTCTAGTGTCACACCCCGATTTCCACGTGTCACCGGTGGGCCCGGTGGGGGAGTATCGTGACGTGGTTGGCAACATAATAGTCAAACAACACAATATCAATATGCACAGCGGAAGCAAATTTAAAATATGATACAACTGAATTTAATATTGTAATATCAAAGTCATAATATCCGGAAGTTTATCCACAGATGGATCGAAATAAAAATAATGTTTATGGTTCAACAGACTTCAGGCATCTTAAGCTTGCGAGACTTCTAATGATGCTAAGGAGAAATCCCAGCCAATTTCGCTTAGTACCTGCATTTAATCTTTTTGGGAAAATACGTCAGTTTACACTGGTAAATACATTCACCTGACTCATTTTGGAAAATGATTGAAAATTGGTTTGGATGCACATGGCATAAACATTTTTATTTAACTTGGGAGAATTATTTAATATTATAATCTTGTGAACGAATTACATGTTTCTTGTGCGTTCAGTAGCCCGGATCTTGTCCGGGTTAAGGATCAATAGACGCACCACAATGTTCTTTTATGCACTGACGGGTGTACGCCTACACCCCGCGCTTAAGTCGTGGCCATTTCGTAAAATGATGCTGAGGATATCCGGGACATGGTCATTAACCCCCCAAAGGCTTTAAGTAACAAGACTATTTAAACGAGCCGATCAAATTATTCAACTACCCACTTAACAGTGGAGATTTGATGCCCGATCAAGCGGTATGCTATATACCGTAACCCAAGCCCGTATACGGAAAATAAGTTAAAAGTATTTACCTGAGCAAGTATTAATCACAATAAGCAAAATGCACGTAGCTTTTACTGGTTCTCCTAATCTGGAACGAAGGTTTAATATAACCTATTAGAATCCGAACGGGTCTTTAATTAAGCTTAAGCTTAGACCGGCTAGTTTCAAAGATACGGTTCGTACGCATGATTAAGCGAAGACCGGATAAAATGTGATTTAGACCCGAGAAGTTCAGAGACTTGTTTAATATGGGTCCTTCATGCACATTCTGGATTTTGAGATTAAACCGATAAGGTTTGACCCGTTTCGGCTAATTTATGTAAACTTGTTACAGAAACCGAACCGAACGCGTAATAGGCGTAACGGGTATCCGTAAGAGCCATATACAGGTTTCCTAAGTTAATATGCTTCAAATATGTTGTGACATCAGTAAGATGTCTTTTATTATGCCCGAAACGTGTTTAAACACAAACTATGCCCCGTAGGGGTAGTTTGGTCTTTTTTAAAGGTTGCAAAAGAGTTTAAGTGCTAACCTGAGTTACAGGCCTGATGTAATCAGCAAATATACTCAATTTGCCAAGTTACATCAGTAGGTTAAAGTATATGAGTGAAATCTATCATTTATAACCAACTATGCACCGTAGGGGCATTTTGGTAATTTCACATAAGCCGAAAAGCTCAAAACTGAAGTATGAGTTTATCAACCTTTGCTTACTATTAAAATATTATAATTTTCCTCATATATCAGTAGGTATCAACCCGGGTATGTTCAAAATAATTTTATTACATACTATGCGTTAAAAACGCTTAATAAGGCGATTAAAGGCCATTTCCGGGTTCGATACTTAAATCTGATATTTTTATATTTCCAGAAGGCTTAAAATAATTTATTTATCATATGTGATCAGTAGCAAAAGGTTTGGAGTCGTTTAGATATGTAAAACTCATTTTATGGCCCGTAAGGGCAAAATAGACAATTACCTGATTAAGCCTACGACTACTAGTTATGCTTAGCCTAAAATTAATTAAAAATATTTAAAAATCCCAAAATAATATATTACATCAGTGGGTATTAAGTTTGATACCAAAAAGTAGGCTTAACTAGGCTATACGCTAATTACGCCGTTTTATTAACAAAAGCTTTAAATTTGCGATAATGAGCATAACTCTTAATCTACAAGTCAAACTGATGTCAAACTTTGCATACAAGTTTATATATCAGTAACTAAGGTTTCTACACTTTTACCTTTTCATAAATCACGTTTTAAGGTGTAAAGGGCATAATGGTCAACATATGAGCAATTAACGGAAATATGCATATTAATTGGATAACTAATGAACCAAGGTGTATAATCACAGAGAGTTATTTTAACAAGTAACCTAGTCCAATTAAAGCTCTGAGACATTTCTAAAACATGCCTAAACAGGTCAGAACTGAAAGTCAAAGTGAAAGTCAAACTATGTGACTTTCGGTTCCGAACCGAGTCTAAACAGGAAATTGTCGGGTTGAACATGTTTAGATATGTTCTTACACTTATTACCAAGTTATAACAATGATCCAACAGGTTGTATATGATCTACAATGTTAATTATGCATAAATAGCATTTTAGGCTTCCTGTTGACTTTTTAATTATAAGTTTGACCCGACTTTTGACCTGGTTAGAGTGGTGATCAGGGGAAACCCTTTTGAGGTTTTATTACCCACATAAATACCAACTTATAACTACTTTTGATTCGAGATATGCCTGAGCCATTAATCATTAATCTCGAAGTCAAACCGTAATTACGACGGTTTGACTTTTAGCTAAATAACTAAGCTAAACACAATTAAAGAAGGACTAGCAGACTTACAAGAGTCCTATGCACGAGATATGATCAGTTGAGGCTGCTTGGGAGCTCCAGAATTGATCAGGTATGCACTTGAAGGTGTGAGGAATGTTTGTGAACTTGAAGTCCCTTTTATAGTGAATTTAAGCACGACAATTGGTTGACAACAAGGTCTACTACTGCCCACAACATTCCCACATGTGTCCTAGTGCTCTAGGATAGTTTTGGGGTCGCCCATGTTGCATTAATGTCGAAAAAGGATCGGTTTTCCGCGTCTACAGGAGCCTGGTCGCACTTTCTGCATCTGGCGGCCTGACGCGGCCCGCCTCAAGATCCTTCAATGCCAACGCGGGCCGCCTGGGCTTGATAATCAGAATTTTATTTTTCTATTTTCCACATAATTGACCCTTGGCTCTTCGAAAGGGCAACCAAGGTTATTTCTTGCATTTTGACCCCCTTATATATACCCACAAGGGCTTTAGGACTTATACCCACTTTGCCAAGTCCCCGAACACTTCCGGTTAACCCGAAAAGTCTTAACTTTCAATGTTTACGCTTTAACCCCTCGCACACGAAATTTGATCATAACTTTCTCATACGATAACGAAACTTTATGAAATTTATATCGCGCATTCTAGTGAGCATAATTAACATTTACAAAGCTTCGGGTTTGTCAAAAGGTCACTCAGAGGTATATCTTTAAACATGTTGACACATTTAACCCATGTCGTTTGTAATCTCTCACTTTTAGCTTCGTATGATCCATGATTTATTCGTTTGATGTTATAAACATCATGTAGGGTTATTATGAAGTATATTTATTCATTGTTGACATTTAGAACCCGTATAATCACATACTTTCCATGTTTGTCAACTTTAGTCCTTTTATAATATTCTTTCACACGTTCAAACTTTATGACACGTGTCAACACATTATAGGACGTGAATTTTCGAGGTGTTACATCTAGAGAAAGGTTTCATACAGCCTAGTTCATCGCCATGGGGAGCACCAATCCTGTTTGTCAAGAAGAAGGACGGATCAATGCGTATCTGCATTGATTACCGAGAATTGAACATGGCTACGATTAAAAATCGGTACCCACTTGTCACACTCCCAAAAAATTTTATTTATAAAATTTAAAATAAAGTATATAAAAACTTATGTTATTAAACGGATAGATCATGGGTGAGTTGACTGTTAGAAATATGAAGTATCTAGACAGACCTATGAACCGTTTAATAATTAAATTATAAAAATACATTATATTTGAACTTACTCCATTTTTAATGAAACTTGGTTCAAAATGTAGATACAAATATTCTCGTTCTAATGGCATATTGATCATTTTATAAAACGTCATATTTTAGAGTTATAAGCGCCAAATGAGTGAAACAGCTGAATTAATTATAATAATAAAATAATACTAAAAATTTAACTAACAATTGAAATGAAAATTTACGTATGATTTGAATTAAATGCAATTGTGAATGTACGTGGACATGCATTTAAGGAATTGTGGACGTGTCATCAAATTTGAAAAGATCAAACACACTAGCGTGGCCTCCAAGGTTGATGGCAGCTATAAAATGCATCAAGCTTTTCAAATAATCTGCCCCTTTCCTGCTCTTGCTATCTCGATCCTCTTTCTATCTCTTCACATATATATTTTTTTTCTTTCCTTTTTTTCTTTAATATATCACCAATAATAATAATAAATCCCTGCCCCGTTTTAAGTGTTTTAACCTGTGATCACTAAGTCGATACCCTGTCCGATTGATTTGGGACCCACCAACGCATGTCAAGGCTCTGCCCGACTAAGTACGTTAGGGTTCTGTCTCGTGACATATTGATAAAGTTGAATTGGGTTGCTATACTTAACGCGAGTGCATTATATATTTTATTATATAACAACCTTCCTAAAACACCCCTGACACCCCTACACATCCTAAAATATACCCCGTATACGAGGAACGGACCCGAATTACCTTAGTTTTTACAAAAATCAAACAAAACAAGATTTAGGGGTCGCTCGCGGGCCGCGACGCCCCTTAGTCTGGTCTCTCAGGGCCGCGAGGCTCGATTGTTTGCCGGACACCCAGGCCGCCACGTGCCGACACGTGGCAGGTCTAGATACATTGACTCGACAAAGCAACGCCCTACTCTACCCTAGTCGCGGGCCGCGAAGGCCAAAGTGTCACGGTCCCCAACCCCATCCTGGGAGCGGAAGCCGCGAGCCAGTCAGATGGTATCGGTGTTTATTAATTTGGTAGCGGAAATTCTCATGAGGACCGTAGTTAGGAAATAATTTTATCAGAGTTAAACACCAAAATGTTTAAAATAGATAAAGGGGATAAAACCCAAGTTTTCTTTACAATACATTTATAGGGATAAACCCTAATTATTGAAAACACAGTCTCCCTTTTTTTTATTTAGGTAACTTTTATAATCACTTTTCTAAGCATTTAGTGTTCTCCAGCTAGCTTCTATTTGGCTTTCATATTTTTTTACCTGAAACACGTTTTTAAAAACATTTGTCAGTGGGAAATACTGGTGAGTGAATCCCAGTTTAATCAAAACAGGTTTTATCATTTTACATTATTAAGAGTGATTACAATGTTTATATCTACACAATTACTCATTCAGTATTGTCAATCCTAACTGGTGGGTCATATTACACATTGGCTATCTCGTTGTCCAATGGTAACGTGTTCCACATTTTGTATACAAAACCCCAACATACTGGCAGTAATTGAAGAATTACAAAGACTCAATCACTACTAATCACATTGTAAATTATTTAAGGTTTTGTAAAAACAGTTTGTATAAAGGTTTACAAAAAGGAGATTACTCACATTGCTAATTTAGGTATTTTGCTTGTGACTTCCTGGTTATAATCTATTAATTAAACAATGCATACGTGTTAGTATAATAACCCAATTTTACATTAGTTATACCCTCCCCGAGACAGAACTCCAACGACTACGTCGAGCAGAAGCTCGACAGGCGTTACGGAGCAATAGATCAATTGGGCAGCGTATCTAATACGTAACCAGGGTTATAATACTTACAACGAGGCAGAGCTTCGTTTATTAGAGGGGGGGTATTAGGCTATAACTTTAGCCTATAGAAGTTGAGGGAAAACAAAGAAAGTTGAACGATTGAAATGGCTGCTTCTCGGCCCTTTTATAGCTGAAACAGAAGTCTCTCGCGCCCCGCGAGAGCTTCTTCTTCTTCCTTCGTGGCCCGTGAGAGCCTTAAGGGCGGCGGTAGGGTTGCTGAGTCATAGCGTAGGGTCAACATGTGTCCGATACGTGGCTTGTTTGTGTGCCCGACAAAAATGGGGCCTCGCGCCCCGCGAAAGATTCAATTAACTGGGTCGCGGCCCGCGAGCGACCCATGCTTCTTGTTTTATTTGTTATTTATTAATATAAAGGTTATTCGGGTTCCTTTCTCACATATGGGATGTATCTGGGACCGTTTAGGGTCGTTTTCGAGGGTTGGTATATCTTGGGTATAACTCCTGAGCTATTTAATAAAATATATAATACACTCGCATTAAGTGTAGTAACCCAATTCAACTTTGTCCCTACATCACGAGACAGAACCCCAACGAACTTAGTCGGGCAGGGCCTTGACATACGTTATGGGGCCCTGGATCAATCGGACAGGGTATCAGTGATCAGGGGTTAAAACACTTAAAATGGGGCAGGGCTTTATTATTATAGGTTAAAAATAAAATGAAATTTAAAGAGGGACTGGAAGGGACGAGAGATAGAGATAGCAAGAAGGAATGGACAATTGATTTTAATTATGACTGAATGCCCTTTTATAGTTTCTATAACTTGAAGGTTAAGCAATTGAAATGCCATATTCTCAATTTTGCCATGCACGTAGACAAACATAGTGTCTACATGTGTACTTTCAAGTCATTGAAAGTAGTTTGAAATTTATATTATTTTATTATTTATATATGATAATTAATTTAACTGCTTCACTTATTTGGCGCTTATAACTTCTAAAGTATGGCGTTTTATTGAAATGCCATATTCTCAATTTTGCCATGCACGTAGGCAAACATAGGTTCAAATATAATGTATTTTTATTATTATAATTACTAAACGATTCCTATGTTTGCCAAAATATCTCATATTTCTATTGGTCAACTTACCCATGATCTATTCGTTTAATAACATAAGTTTTTATATAATTTATTTTAAATTTTATAAATAAAAATTTTGGAAATGTTACATCCTCCCCGCATTATTTTAAATCTCGTCCTCGAGATTTGCTGAAATATGGATGAATACTTTTAGTTTGTCACTGATCTTAGTTCCTAGGTATATTCTGGTCCTTGCTTTGAATTCCACTTTACTTTGACCAGAACTATTCTCTATGTTTTGAGACTCTTATTTCCTCAAGAGTTCTTAATGAAGGTAACATTACTGTTAGCGTAAGCTTTCGCACAACTTTTAGTTACAGGTTTTCTAATGCGTCATTAATCTAAGATAACGCAAGGGGAATTCTTATACTTTCGATGGCATTCCAACTTAAAGAGTTCCTGTCGTTCATCTTGTCACACGAATTACGAGACGGATGATCAAACGAAATAATGTTTAATATTGGAATTAGAGATGTTTACGAGAGATTCCTGAAATTATCATTGACACACTGGTTCGTGATTTATCCCTAATTGTCAATCATTATGGCTTTTGGATTTTCTTATAGATATACATATCTATATAATCATATATTTCACATACGATAATATACACACCTTTCATAAGGTCAATGTATTTAACAGTTTCATATTTCCAAATATTGGTCAGACATCAGGTCATGGTACTATTTAGGAAATTCCATTTACATAACATATACCCCATCTTACCCGGTCTCGCCGGAGAGGTACCCCCATCTTACCCGAACAAGCTGAATAGTCTACTACACCATACCCAGTCTTGCCGGAGAGGTAATTATCATTGTATTTCCCATAAATAGAATTTTCTCAAATCATGATTTTAAAAATGCATCATTCTTTATGGCTTATATCCAGAAACAAGGAAGTCAGTATTCTCATGATGGATCATATTCTAGAACCGAGAAGTACTAATAAACAAGAAATAACAGTGGCCATGTGTTATCGCTTATTTATCTTACTTGCACTGTTCTAGTCATTATCCTCCCGGCATACCAAAATTCATTACATTTTATCTACGCAAGTAATTAGCTTACGCAAGTAATTAGCTTATCTTGAAGCTTATACTGAGGAATTTTCCTTAGGTTCAAGTCTAAATACTATCCTGGGTGTTTACCAGTAAATATTAAAATCCCAACTCTTTTCGGTTAAGCATAGGTATTATTATGGTTGTAACATTCTTTTGTTTTGGAAAATGGAGTTTTGACAGAAATATCATTGTCTCCATTGACACTATGGTTAGGTTCGATGTGATGAGTATACTTACAGCTAACTCTATTTATGCATATATAAACTTAGATTCCGTTGCATTGAATATTTTATTGAGACATATGGTATTTTTAAAACATAACACGTTTCATGATTTATTTTTATATGACTTCATGTCTTTATGAGAATCACCAGTGCTATTTTCTCTTATTTTTATCTTCAGAAGATATATTTGATTATTATATTGTGTATACCATCAAGATATTTTATTATGTATATACATGTGTATATTTATTATTTAGAAACAAAACAAAATTTTCAAATCTCTTGTTTAATATTTAAACTTATGTAATATATATATACACACATATATATAATACTAAATTATTTTGTAATATCTTTAAATTATAAAAATACAATTATATATATCCGATTGAAATAAACTTTTGTTAAATTTATTGAATATAATATTTTGGAATTAAAGGATGGATAAAAGTTTAAAAATAAATTAATCAAATATAACTTTCTGGATTTATGGGAACAATTTCATTTTTAGTTAGTGGTTTGAACCATATTGGTTTAAAATATTAAAACTTAACTCTTAATTCATTGTATATTATATTATTTATTTAAAGAAGTATTATAGTAAGTAATACAAAGTTTGACGTTTCCTAAAATTGATTCTAAATATATTAGGTAATTAAGTAATATACATGTATTAGAATATGTATGTATATCTCAGACAATAGTAATAGTAATTTGTTTAAAGATACTAAAATTGTAATTTGATTTTTAAATAAGCTATATAATGGACAAGCATATTAAACACACACATTTGAGTCAATTATTTTAATGTGAGACATCCATTTTAATTTTAGTTTGAAAATGAAACAATAACTAGAATGTTCTGGGAAATTTTAACGTGCCAGGTAAAATAATTATATAAGTAAATAAATAGAATACTAAATTATTAATTTAAATCGAGTATGAAAAGTGGTTTTCCTTTTGTAATATCTTTTACTTGTAAAAAAAATCAATTATTTACTATCTTATATATATACCAATTGTACGAATCATCAGGCCCATCTTTTCTGTTCTGTTATAATATATCATAAAATGAAAATTATTACTTCTTTTAGATATAATTCTTTTTTCTAGGGTGTTACAACTATACCACCGTAAAAGAAATTTTTGTATTTAAAATTACTAAATAAAGAAAGAACTTGAAGGAGTACAGGGAAAGTTTCAATTTGATTCTAATCCAATATTTTGAAAACCCTTTTTAATTGGTTTTTTATGGGTGACTTAAACATAAAAACATTTTTCTGTTAACCATAGGTAAGTTATATGTTAAATTTACCCCTAGTACTTTAATATAGTAAAGTTCTTATAAATATAGGAAATATAAATAAAATCACACTACTTTCTCTAGTATATAGGAATATACTAATTAAGCTCCGGTAGAAATATTTAAATTATATTAGAAATAACACAATTGATTTTTATTATTTTTAGAAATTTTCTTCTTATAATCATTCAATATAACCCTAAAGGTTTAGTCAGTTCCAATAAAATATATAGCAGTTATGTAATGGAAGTCAAGTTTTAAAGTGTATTTATTTACGGGACTTACTTGTGTACATATAAACTATATTTGTGTATATATTGTGTAGTACTATATATAACAAGTACATAACCCAAATGACTTATGGTCATGCGCATATCCATGTATCTCGACCCATGACCACTCCAGCATCCCAGACAGCAAGTTCCACATCCACACATATCAAATAACCTGCGAGCATGCACACACGTGTATCAGACAACGCTGGTGAGTTCATAGTTTTACGAAAACGTTAGTTACCAAGTGTTTAGTTCAGTTCATTGATAATAATGTTGATTATAACTCGAGTACCGTACAAGATGGCTACCACATTGTTTTGCCCGTCCCCAATGCCCCCTATCTAAGCATTGGTCATGATTAAGGTGATTAGTTCACGCCCGTCCTCTCAGGTACGGTGTGAGGTTGCCAAGCCTAATAACGCTATCAACTAATAACCCCGTTACCTCTCAGGTAACCATTCGGTAAAAGATGGGACTTAAGGTGATAGGAAATGAGTGTATTATCCAACATTCCAGTTTTTTTTTTCCAAATGACTTATGGTCATGCGTATATTGTTTCTAAAATTGATTCTAAATATATTAGGTAATTAAACAATATACATGTATTAGAGTATGTGTCTTTATCTCTCAAACAATAATAATAATAATAATAATAATAATAATAATAATAATTTGTTTATAATATTAACATATAATTTGATCTTTAAATAAACTATATAAAGGGTAAGTGTATTAAATACACATTTGAGTCAATTGAGCCTTTCAAAATCAATTGTCCATTCCTTCTTGCTATCTCTATCTCTTGGCCCTTCCAAAATCAATTGTCCATTCCTTCTTGCTATCTCTATCTTATTATTATTATTATTATTATTATTATTATTATTATTATTATTATTATTATTATTATTATTTTAATTCTATCTTGAAAATGAAACAACAACTAGAGCGTTTAGGAAAATTTAACGTGCCAGCTAAATAAATAAATAGATACTAAATTATCGATTTAAGTCGGATAAGAAAAGATGATTTCATTTTTGTAATATCTTTTACTTCTAAAAATTAATTATCTAATCTCTTTTATATGTATCGATTGTTCAAACCATCAAACCCATCTTTTCTCTTTTTTTATTATACATCATAAAAATTTATTACTTCTTTTAAATATAATATTCTAAATGATAGAGAATAAAAACATGATTATTTATATATGATTATCATAATATATATAATAATCTTTTTGATCATACCCTTTCTTTAAATTATGTTATAGTTTTAAATGTATAAATTTTACATGTATACTAAAATAAATTTTAATTTACATTATATACATGTATACACATATAAAATATATAAACATTATTTAAATGTATTATAGTGTGTATATATTTCAAATAAAATAGAATTGTAATATATATTATCCTATATAAATAATGAAAGCCGATGAATAGTATATATAGTTCTTTTTTTATAATACTTTTATGGTTTTAATATTATAATAACAATAACAATAACTACCATTATTATATTTATGATTTGTTATTATTAGAATTATATTTTCTTTTTCATTATAAATTTATACTAAAAGTTTAATAATATTAATTTAATATGTTTTAGTAATTGGTATGTAATAACTAAAATCTCTTTTGAAATATTAGTAACAATATTAAACGGAATAAAATAATATAGAATATGTATAGACTTAATTTTATATAATTTCATAAAATTTAGAAAATATAATTATAATTATGTAAAGACTAGTTCATTATAGTAATATATTAGTATATATAACAAATTGTGTAGAACCTTATGAATAGTAAAATAATTACTCAAACTTTGAATGTTATTTATGGTACTACTATCCTTTATTTGGTCAAGTAATACATTCCTTGTTCTCAAACAAATTCTAAATTTTTTATACAAAATGTTATAATATTAACTATATTTGTTTATATAGTTTTTTGATATAAAATAATTAATAGTATCTTCGAACATTATATTACTAGTATATTAATTTAAATTATTTAATTCATGCGGCAAGGCTAATTATTATTTAAAAAGATTACATTATTTATAACACTAAATTTATAGAAATGTTCAAATTTATGCATTTAAAATATATTACATTTAGATACCCTTAAAATTCATAATATTTAAATTTATATAAACTAAATATTTGTATACGTATATGCATAAACCCCTGTTGTATAATAACTACTTTAAGTCTAAATTTATATAAATAATAGTATAATAACTACTTAAAGTGCATTATTAGTATACATATAAGTTTATAGGGGAAGGTTCATTTGAGAAGAAAATTTAATTGAGAAGAAAAAGAACAAAGGGTAATTTTGTAAAAGAGTTAATTACTGTTTTCGTCCCTGAGGTTTGTCAAAAATAACGGTTTCAGTCCATTAGTTTAAAAATTGTCATTTCAGTCCACTAACTTAATTCCATCCATTTATTTTGTTAACTAACTAATTCAGGGACGGTTTGCGTCAGTTTTAGAAACACACGGACTTAAGTGTAAACTCTAAAACATTAAAACAAAAAAAAATAGTAAATTCCAAAAAATCAAAAAAATTCCAAAAAACCAAACAAATTCCAAAAAATTCTAAAAAATAATAAAAATTCTAAAAAATCATAAAAAAATCTAAAAAATCCAAAAAATCCGTTTCGGCGCGAACTGTTTCGAACCCGAACCGTTTCGAGCTGAACCGTTTCGACGCGAACCGTTTCGACCCGTACCGTTTCGACCCGAACCGTTTCGAGCTGAACCGTCCGTACCGTTTCGAGCTGAACCGTTTCAACGCGAACCGTTTCGACCCGTACCGTTTCGAGCCGAACCGTTTCGACCCGTACCGTTTCGAAGCCGAACCGTTTCGAGCTGAACCGTTTCGAACCGAACCGTTTCGACCCGTACCGTTTTGAAGCCGAACCGTTTCAATCCGTACCGTTTCGAACCGAACCGTGCCGTTTCGAACCGAACCCTTTCGAGCTGAACCGTTTCGAACCGAACCGTGCCGTATCGAACCGAACCGTTTCGAGCTGAACCGTTTCGAACCGAACCGTTTCGAGCTGTACCGTTTCGAACCGTACCGTTTCGATGCGAACCGTTTCGAACCGAACCCTTTGGACCCGAACCGTTTCGACCCGAACCCTTTCGACGCGAACCGTTTCGAAGCCGAACCGGTACGGTTCGATACGGCACGGTTCGATACGACACGGTTCGGTTCGAAACGGTTCAGCTCGAAAGGGTTCGGTTCGAAACGGCACGGTTCGGTTCGAAACGGTACTGCTTCGAAACGGTACGGGTCGAAACGGTTCGGTTCGAAACGGTTCAGCTCGAAACGGTTCGGCTTCGAAACGGTACGGGTCGAAACGGTTCGGGTCGAAACGGTTCGCGTCGAAACGGTTCAGCTCGAAACGGTTCGGGTTGTAACGGTACGGTTCGGTTCGAAACGATTCAGCTTGAAAGGGTTCGGTTCGAAACGGAATGGTTCGGTTCGAAACGGTACGACTTCGAAACGGTACGGGTCGAAACGGTTCGGTTCGAAACGGTTCGGCTCGAAACGGTTCGGCTTCGAAACGGTACGGGTCGAAACGGTTCGGCTCGAAACGGTACAGGACGAAACGGTTCGCGTCGAAACGGTTCAGCTCGAAACGGTACGGACGGTTCAGCTCGAAACGGTTCGGGTCGAAATAGTTCGCGCCGAAACGGATTTTTTGGATTTTTCAGAATTTTTATGATTTTTTAGAATTTTTAGAATTTTTTGGAATTTGTTTGGTTTTTTGGAATTTTTTTGATTTTTTGGAATTTACTATTTTTTTGTTTTAATGTTTTAGAGTTTACACTTAAGTCCCTGTGTTTTTAAAACTGACGCAAACCGTCCCTGAATTAGTTAGTTAACTCAAAGTTAACAAAATAAATGGATGGAGTTAAGTTAGTGGACTGAAATGGTTACGAAAATGAAACTAATGGACTGAAATGACAATTTTTAAACTAATGGACTGAAACCGTTATTTTTGACAAACCTCAGGGACGAAAACAGTAATTAACTCTTTGTAAAACATTAAATAATTTTTCACTTATCTCATTTATTATCATTTTTTACTAATTAATTAGTCATAAAGACTATTATACTCCACACTAACTTTTTTTGCCTACACACATCAAAAGGTTGTCCTACATATTTCGAAATTCATCCTACACATTGAAATTTATCTTACACAACTCGTAATTTATCCTACACAACTTCTAATTTATCCTACACTTTAAATTATTTTATTTTTTTCAAAAAATATATATTTTGAAGATAAGTTACAAAACTTTAAATTATTTTATTTTATTTTTTTGAAAAAAATATATATTTTGAAGATAAGTTACAAAAAATTTAATGTATTAGCTATTAAAGAGGAAGACTACAAATTAATGACCTATGTAGATTTACCTATGTACCTTTATAGTAACATTAAATACTTATATTAAATGAAGTAAAATAAAGCATTCTTATTGATTGAAATTTATTCTTTTTTCTTCTTACAAAAAATTTCTTCTCATTTGAACTCTCCACTAAGTTTATAATATCTAAATTAAATGTATATAAACAATTGAATGTATTTAATTACATTTAAAAAACAATAATGTTGCTTCAATGGATTCATTCAACGCTTATTATTAGTCTTTATGGTCAATCTTTCGTTCAGTTATAATAACAATAATAATCGCTTTTAAACATGAATCTGTATAGAAACTAAAGAGACATCAACTACAGGATATGTGAAAATAATTATAAATGAGTAACGATAGATTTAGGAGTTGTTAGATTGGTTGATTTTGTCAAACTGACATGGATTCAAAAATATAATAATAATAATAATAATAATAATAATAATAATAATAATAATAATAAATTGTTAAGCTATGTAGATATAGTAAAACGACAGATATAACATTTAATAATAACGATATATGTTTTTGATGTAACACATCAACATATGTGTATATTAAAGTGTTAGAAATGACCTTATATTGAAGTGTATCCTGCAAAGTTATATACGTTTATAAATAGTATATATATGTAAGGTTTTACATGTGAGTAAGATTGTATACAAACACTAAAATTTATAGGGTATTTAAATAGCAGTTGTAATCTTTTAAAATCTTTAGGATATTTTATATATAAACCGGCTATATGTATATATATGTCTCCATGGCTGCCATTCCATATATATATATAGGAATAAGTTAAAATGAGAACCACCTCGAGTTGTAAGAACTAGCGAGAACCACCCCCGCGGTGGGCCGTTGACCACGAAATTTTTTTTACACTTAGATCCGTATATTTTAACACGGGGGGTAAATTTTGGGTTCAAACGGCGCGCCCGAGGGGGTAGTTTTTTATGCCCAAAGTTTGGTAAAAAAAAAAGAAAAATTAAAAAAATTAAAAAAAACCCAAACTTTGGGCGTAAAAAACTACCCCCTCGGGCGCGCCGTTTGAACCCAAAATTTACCCCCCGTGTTAAAATATACGGATCTAGGTGTAAAAAAATTTCGTGGTCAACGGCCCCCCGCGGGGGTGGTTCTCACTGGTTCTTACAACTCGAGGTGGTTCTCATTTTAACCTTCCCCTATATATATATATATATATATAGAGTAGGGTTTGCACGGAAAGTGTGTTTTTCCTAGAAAGTCTAGGAAGCGATCTGGTCCATCAGATTGGTGTGTTTAATGGTTGAGATTAAATCAATGGCAATCTTGTAATATTTGAGTTATATAATTATAGACTTTTAATATAGTGAGGGTATTTTGGTAATTGGAAGTGTTTTAAATAAGTCAACAAACTGCCATATCAATAACCAATCCCTAAATTCATGCAATTTCCCCTCTTTCTCTCTCTCTTTCTCTCTCTCCCTCTCTAAACCAGGCGACGCAAAACAAGACCCCAAGAGCATTCAGATTTCAGTTCCAAGGCTTGTTCATACCCCTTTTCTTCACTAGGTATTCATATCTTGTGTTGTGATTAAAGTTCTTGAAGTGCATATACGTTTTCGGTCTTAATCTGCTAGTAACTTGGCTGCGTTTTTTCTGTTTTAATTGATGATTGTAGAGAGGATTGTACCGCTGTTTCTGAGTCGTTCTTGATAAATGGAAGGATTACCAGCATGGATGGTAAAACACGGCGTCAAGAAATCTGCTTGCAGTTAAAACACAGCGTCAAGAATCTGCTTGCTGTTAAAACACAATGGCAAGAATCCTCCATCAATCTGCTTGCTGTTAAAACACATTGTCAATAAATCTGCTTGCTGTTAAAACACAATGTCCAGATTCCTCCAGCAATCTGCTTGCTGTTAAAACACAGCGTCAAGAATCTGCTTGTTGTTAAAACACAGCGTCAAGAAATCTGCTTGCTGTTAAAACACAGCGTCAAGAATCTGCTTGCTGTTAAAACACACTGGCCTGCTTGCTGTTAAAACACAATGTCAAGAAATCTGCTTGCTGTTAAAACACACTGGCCTGCTTGCTGTTAAAACACAGCGTCAAGAAATCTGCTTGCTGTTAAAACACACTGGCCTGCTTGCTGTTAAAACACAGCGTCAAGAAATCTGCTTGTTGTTAAAACACAGCGTCAAGAATCTGCTTGCTGTTAAAACACACTGGCCTGTTTGCTGTTAAAACACACTGACTTCAGATTTGAATTTAGTTAATGAAACATAAATTCGATTTGAATTTGACTCCATATAAACACATTGACCTCCAGATTTGAATTTGAATTCGAAAACAACAAAAATTCCGAAAATCATGGAATGTTAGTTAATGAAAAATAAATTCCAAAAATAAAATTAAAATGTGAAATTACCTAGTTGCCCTTTTAGTTAAAATAACTCAATGCCACATGTCCAATTCTCATTGCTTCCTAGACTTTCTAGGAAAAATAGACTTTCCACCCAACTCCTACTCTATATATATATATATAGGGAGCTGCTAGAATAAGAACCACCCCCAGTTATGAGAACCATGAGAACCAATCTCAACCAATCATATTATGCCAACAGAAAGGGTAATTTGGACATTTACCCCAATTGTCATTTCATTCCTCTCTCTCCACATTAATTCCACCAGCTTTTTTAAGTTTTAAAGTGTCAGACCCTTTAAAACCCATCTTTAGTCTCTCTCTCTCCTCATTCCCATTTGAAACTTATCCCTGATGAAGCAAATCTCTCTCTCTTAAAAAACCTTCAACTCTTAATCTCTCTCTCTCTCTAAAATCGTTCAACACCAAACCTCTCAGTACCACATGTGGGTCAGTACACAGCCGCCGGCGGAGGCTGACCACCCTGACGCCGCCGTGGACGGAGAAAGATTGGGGATGGAGAGGACGGAGAGAGATTGGGGAGAGAGAAAGAGGACGGAGGTGGGCCGACGGCAGCGCCGCCGTGAGCGGCGGAGTTCTTGGTCTCGTAACTCGTGCGACAAAATGAACGAAGAGAACCCTTTAAATTAAGACGCTATCAAAAGTATAAAGAATTCCCCTTGCGTTACTTTAGACTATTAATACATTAGGAAACCTGTAACTAAAAATTTTGCTAACACACAAAACATCTAAAAACTTACGCTAATAAGAATAATTTTTACTTTCATTAAAAACTCTTGAAAAGATAAGAGTCTCAAAACTTAGAGAATAGTTCTGGTCAAAGAAAAGTGAAATTCAAAGCAAGGACCAGAATATACTTAGGAACTAGGATCACTGACCAACTAAAGGTATTCCTCCACATTTCAGTGAATCTTGAGGACGAGATTTAAAACAAGGTGGGGAGGATGTCACACTCCCAAAAATTTTATTTATAAAATTTAAAATAAAGTGTATAAAAAGTTATATTATTAAACAGATAGATCATGGGTAAGTTGACTGTTAGAAATATGAAGTATCTAGACAGACCTAGGAACCGTTTAATAATTAAATTATAAAAATACATTATATTTGAACTTACTCCGTTTTTAATGAAACTTGGTTCAAAATGTAGATACAAATATTCTCGTTCTAATGGCATATTCATCATTTTATAAAACGTTATATTTTAGAAGTTATAAGCGACAAATAAGTGAAGCAGCTGAATTAATTATGATAATAAAATAATATTAAAAATTTAACTAACAATTGAAATGAAAATTTACGTATGATTTGAATTAAATTCAATTGTGAATGTACGTGGACATGCATTTAAGGAATTGTGGACGTGTCATCAAATTTGAAAAGATCAGACACACTAGTGTGGCCTCCAAGGTTGATGGCAGCTATAAATATTTTTTTTTCTTGCCATCTCGATCGAGATGGCAAGAGCAGGAAAGGGGCAGATCATTTAAAAAAAAAATATTTCCTGCTCTTGTCATCTCGATCCTCTTTCTATCTCTTCACATAAATATTTTTTTTTTCTTTCCTTTTTTTCTTTAATATATCACCAATAATAATAATACAGCCCTGGCCCGTTTTAAGTGTTTTAACCCCTGATCAGTGAGTCGATACCTAGTCCGATTGATTTAGGACCCACCAACGCATGTCAAGGCTCTGCCCCGACTAAGTACGTTGGGGTTCTGTCTTGTGACTTATTGATAAAGTTGAATTGGGTTACTATACCTAACACGAGTGCATTATATATTTTATTAAATAAAAACCTTCCTAAAACACCCATGACACCCCTACACGTCCTAAAATATACCCCGTATACGAGGAACAGACCCGAATTACCTTAGTTTTTACAAAAATCAAACAAAACAAGATTTAGGGGTCGCTCGCGGGGCGCGACGCCCCTTAGTCTGGTCTTTCGCTGGCCGCGAGGCTCGATTGTTTGTTGGACACCCAGGCCGCCATGTGTCGACACGTGGCAGGTCTAGATACGTTGAAACGACAAAGCCACGCCCTACTCTACCCTAGTCGCGGGTCGCGAAGGCCAAAGCCTTCTCTCTCGCGGGCCGCGATAGAGTGGCCGGTCAGCTTATAAATGAGGGGCTCAGGCTTCATTTTCAGTCATTCAAAATTCTCGAATCCTCTCAACTTCTGAATAGCAGAAATAATACTCGGGTATTATGCCCACTAAAAAGCGAAGCTCTGCCTCGATGTAAGTATTATAACCCCCGGTTACGTATTAGTTACGCTGCCTGATTGATCTAGTGCTCTGTAATGCATGTCGAGGCTCTACCTGACTCAGTCGTTGGAGTTCTGTCTCGGAGATATAACTAATGTAAATTGGGTTATTATACTAACACGTGTGCATTGTTTAAATTAATAGATTATAATGAGGAAGCCACCAGGAAATACCTAAAATAGCAATGTGAGTTAATCCTCTTATATGTAACATGTTTTTACAAAACCTCAATTATTTAAATTATAATTCACAGTGATTGAGTATTTGTAAATCTACAATTATCGTCGGTATGTTGGGGTTTTGTATACATTACTTGTTACTACACTCTGAGTAGTAGCATGACCACAAGTCAGGATTGACAGTACCGTGGGTGGTAATTAAAGTTGATATTAACAAATGTAATTGCGAGTTGCCCTCAATGCTGAAAATGACAAAACTTGTTTTGATTAAACTGGGATTCACTCACCAGTATTTTCCACTGACAAAATTTTTTTAAACGCGTTTCAGGTAACAAAATGTGAAAGCCAAATAGAAGCCAGCTGGAGAGCACTGAAGGCTTAGAAAAGTGGCTATAAAAGTTACCTAAATAAAAAGGATATTTTGTTTTCAATAATTAGAGTTTATCTCTATAAATGTATTGTAAAGAAAACTTGGGTTTTATCCCATTTATCTATTTTAAACATTTTGGTGTTTAACTCTGATAAAAATATTTCCTAACTACGGTCCTGATGAAAATTTCCGCTGCCAAATTAATAAACACCGATACCATCTGACTGGCTCGTGGCTCCCGCTCCCAGGATAGGGTCGGGGGCTGTGGCACTACTACCGAGAATCGATGATCTGTTTGATCAACTGCATGGAGCTCGATTCTTTTCTAAGATCGATTTACGCTCAGGATATCATCTATTGAAAGTACAGGAAGAGGACATTCGTAAAACTGCTTTCAGAACAAGGTACGGTCATTATGAATTTACAGTCATGCCATTTAGTCTAACCAATGTCCCAGCCGCATTTATGGACATGATGAATAGGATATGTAAACCATATCTGGATAAATTCATAATTGTCTTTATAGATGCTATTCTAATTTACTCTAAGAATAAAGGGGAACATGCAGTGCATCTGCATACACTTCTGACATTGTTGAGAAAGGAGAAGTTTTATGCTAAATTCTCAAAATGTGAATTTTGGTTACAAGAAGTGCAATTTCTTGGACATCTGATTAATCACGAAGGAATTCATGTAGATCACACAAAAATCGAGGCAATTACTAAGTGGAAAGTCCCTGAATCACCAACGGAGGTGAGAAGTTTTCTTGGACTAGCAGGTTATTATAGATGTTTTATTCAAGACTTTTCTAGAATAACCATTCTCTTAACGAAACTGACTTGCAAATCAGTTAAGTTTGAATGGGGACCAAAACAGGAAGAAGCTTTTAGAATTCGTAAGCAAAAGTTAACCAACGCACCCATACTCGCGTTACCAGAAGGAACTGAAGACTTTACAGTCTATTGTGACGCTTCTAAGTTAGGTTATGGATGTGTATTGATGCAACGTCAAAAGGTTATAGCCTATGCCTCTAGACAACTTAAGAACCCATGATTTAGAATTAGGAGCCATAATTTTTGCCCTTAAAATTTAGAGACACTATCTTTATGGTAGTAAATTTATTGTTTTCACCGATCATAAGAGTCTAAGATATGTTTTTGGGCAAAAGGAGTTAAATATGAGACAGAGATGCTGGATGGAAATTCTCAGTGATTATGATTGTGATATCCGGTATCATGCAGGAAAGGCTAATGTAGTAGTTGATGCTTTAAGTCGAAAGTATCATGAAAAGCCAAGACGAGTACATTCTCTCAAACTAAATCTGCAGATAGATTTAAATGAGCAAATTAGAGAAATGTAGGAAACAGTAATCAAGGACGATACTGAAAGATTAAAAGGAATGATTAAAGAATTAGAACAAGGAACAGATGGAATTTGGGAATTCCATAAGGAAAGAATCTGGATACCCAAACAAGGAAACCTACGCCACATAATTCTAGAAGAAGCTCATAAGTCTAAGTATACAATACATCCTGGTAGTGATAAGATGTATCAAGATCTAAGAAAGAATTTCTGGTGGATAGGAATGAAAAAGGATATAGCAACCTATGTTTGCCAAATGTCTAACCTGTTCACAGGTTAAAACTGAACATCAGAAACCCTCAGGTTTATTGCAGCAACTAGAAATGCTGATATGGAATTGGGAATTGAAAACAATGAACTTTGTTACTAAATTACCCAAGACACGAAAAGGTAATGATACAATCTGGGTGATTGTAGACAGATTAACCAAATCTGCTCATTTCTTACCTATGAAGGAAACTTTCAGTATGGAACAATTAGCCAAGTTATACGTAAATGAAATAGTTTCATTACATGGGATTCCTTTATCTATTGTTTCTGATAGAGATAGTCGTTTTACTTCTCATTTTTTTACTAGTTTCCAGAAAGCAATGGGAACCAAGTTAAAACTAAGCATGACTTATCATCCTCAAACGGACGGACAAAGCGAAAGGACAATACAGACAATGGAGGATATGCTTAGAGCTTGTGTAATTGATTTTGGAGGAAATTGGGACGATCATTTACCATTAATAGAATTTTCCTACAATAACAACTACCATACCAGTATCAATGCTGCACCATTTGAAGCACTTTATGGAGAAAGTGCCGAACTCCAGTCTGTTGGCAGAAATCAGAGAAAAGCAACTGTCTGGACCAGAGATAGTAGAAGAAACAATGGACAAGATTATTTAAGTTAAGGAAAGACTAAAAACAACACTAGATCATCAAAAGAGTTATGCTGATAACAGACGAAAACCATTGGAATTTCAAGTAGGAGATAAGGTATTATTAAAAGTTTCTCCATGGAAAGGAGTGATCAGATTCATAAAAAGGGGAAAGCTAAACCCCAGGTAAGTTGGACCTTTTGAGATTGTTAGAAGAATAGGACTAGTAGCTTACCAGCTACAACTGCCAGAGGAAATGGCAGGAATACATGATGTATTTCATGTATGTAATCTCAAGAAATATCTAGCAGACGAATCATTAAAGATACCTCTTAAGGACATAGAGGTAAATGAGAAACTTAAGTTTGTAGATAACCCCTGCATATTGAAGATAGAAAGATCAAGAATCTCAAACACAAGAGATTAGTTCTGATCAAAGTGAAATGGGTTTCTAAGAGAGTACCAGAATACACTTGGGAGCTTGAATCAGAGATGCAAAGGAAATATCCATACATTTTCTAGTAGACCTCGAGGACTAGATCTAAAACAAGGTGGGGAGGATATAACAGCCCTCCTAAAACCTTTAACATGCTCCAAAATGCCTAAAATACACCCCGTATACGAAAAACAAGCATAAAATACCTTTATATTAATAAAAATAAATTAAAAACAAAATTATAGGGTCCTCGTGGGGCGTGACCCAGACAAGCCCAGTCTGTCACGGGCCGCGACAAGGTGACACCAGGCGGAACCCTGGTCCTCCATGTGTCCTAACGCGTGTGAAGGCTAGATCGTTGACTCGACTAAGCTAGGCCCTAGCCTAGTGGTCTCGCAGGCCGCGAGAAAGGAACAAGGGGGCGTCGCAGGCCGCGAGCCGCCCTATGCCCAGCCTATATAAGGAGGCCTCTAGCCTCAGCCTATATAAGGAGGCCTCTACCCGATTGATCTAGGGCTCCGTAACGCATGTCAAGGCTCTGCCTGACTCAGTCGTTGGAGTTCTGTCTCTGGGGTATGGCTAATGTAAATTGGGTTATCTTACTAACACGTGTGCATTGTTTAATTTTAATAGATTATAACCAGGAAGTCACCAGAAAGCAGTAGTATTATCTAAAATAGCAATGTGAGTACATTCTCTTTTTGTAAATCTTTTGTGAGTCAAAATGTTTTACCAAAACCTCAGTTGTTTTAAATTATGATAACAGTGTTTGAGTTTATGTATTCTACAATTACTGTCGGTATGTTGGGTTTTGTATACATTACTTGTTACTACACTGTGAGTAGTAGCATAACCACAAGTTAGGATTGACAATACTGTGGGTGGTAATTGGATAGATATAAATATTGTAATCGCTCTCAATACTGTAAAATATAAAAGCTTGTTTTGATTAAACTGTGATGCACTCACCAGTATTTCTCGCTGATAAAACTTTTTAAAACGCGTTTCAGGTAACTTAATGTCACACCCCAATCGATGACGGAAACAGCGGGGTGCGGCACTAAGCGTTCAGATTGCTCACGAGTTTCCATAACATCAAAAGTTTCATTATAGATTAATTGAGTTTCATTAAAAAATTTGACTTAAACAACATCACCAAAAAAGTACCAAATACAACCATAAATCATTGTTCAAAAATCTAGATTAAACTAGGTGGGTTTCTAAGCATCAACCCTAGCTTTATTTCCATGATTCAGCATCCTATCAGCCTGCAACATGTATTAAAATAGAGTCAGTAAAAAATGTACCGGCGAGTATACAAGTTTGAGTACGTATCATAATAGATTCAAAAGACTCATATCCATAATGTAAATGATAACAAAAATAGTTTCAGCCATGCTAGTGTTCGCAGACCAAGTGATAGCCCAAGTGTCCCGATGCTTTAGTGTTTTCCCAAGAATCAAGGAAAACTAGAATCCTCCTAACAATACCCCCGAGAATAATGGGGAGGTGCATCTCCTATGGCGCTACTATTGTTAAGGCGGAACTACACACTCTGGATTAAACGTTCACAGAGCATAAAGAATCAAGAATCACAAGTTTCACAAACACATAGGATAGAGTTTAGATTCCAAAAGTTTCAAGTATCATAGTTTAATATAATACATGTTGCATCCCAAAGTTTAAAACAAAAAGGGATCGAGTATACTCACAGTGATTGCTTAACAGATTAACTGTTATTGGATCAAAGGGAGCTCTTTAGGTTTAGCCTGATTAGATTACAACAGATAAGTGTTGGATAAAACAACGAGATTGCGCAAAGTGTCGGATCAGTCACTGGATCGGATGGCAGTTCGATCGGATGGCTATCCGATCGGATTGCCATTCGATTGAGGTGACTGTTGTGAGTGAGGGACGGATTGCCATCCGATCGGATGGTCATCCATTCGGATGGCCATTCGATCGAATGGTTATTCGACCCAAGAGTTAAGATTCCAAATTGATCACCAAGTGTATAAGTGAGGTCACTTCGATCGGATGGTTATCCGATCGGACGGCAGTTCGATCGGATTGCCATTCGATCATGGAAGTTTCCAAGTTTCAAGTTTCAGAAAAAGTTTCTAAGTGTTGAAAGGTTTCAAGGCACATTGTCACTTTGATCAGATAGCAATTCGATCGGATGGCTATCCGATCGGATTGTCATTCGACGACCAAAGATTCAAGGTTCCAAAGTGTTTAACTTAAGAGGCAAGTGCCACCTAATCGGATGGCAGTTCGATCGGATGGCTATCCGATCGGATTGCCATTCAATTGAGTCATCCTTGTCCCGTTCCTAACCTTGTAAAGTTTCTAAATTTCGAGTTTAACGTGACGTTATGGTACGCATTGAGACAATGGTAAGCGCGTCAATGTGCAACCATTCTAATCGGTTGGGAATCACCCCAGTGCGTTCCGGTGTCTGACCACGATAGTGCTTATGTCGGAATCAGTACCCCGGTCATCTTCTTCGGCAACAATCCATCCCCAAACCGACTCTAGACTAATCATCAAGTCTATAGTCCATTTAGATCCGGATTCCACCAATCTAAGTAGAAGTTTGAGAAAAGATGAAGAATAACATAAGTTTTTAGCTAAAAGTATAAATTTAGTAAAGATTCGGTGTAAAACGCATGAAATTCCTTAGATCTGAGCTAGATCTTGAACGGAATTACATCACTCAACAGTTTGTACAAACCGCCATGATAACATCACCCTCAAGAGCTCAAGTCTCAGAGATTTCACGGTGGAAAGTGAGATTTCATAGGAGAATCTCGTAGACAACAGTGTAGTGGTCAAAGATGTACAAGAATCTGGTGTAAAACGTACCGTAATCACCGAGAAATGGAAGAAAGAGGGTGTGCGTGCGTCTGGATCGAGTGAGACTGTCACATCAGTGTGAATGATGTGACAGGCCTATTTATAGTGTCAAATAGAGGGGGGGAGGCGGTGTGCATAGATCGGATGGCAGTTTGATCGAATGGCTATCCGATTGGTTGGCCATCCGATTGGTTGGTCATCCGATCAGATGGTCATCCGATCGGATTGCCATTCGGTCAATCCCATCCTTTTCATTTCACCGTTTCTGATTCGTTTTGCGAGTTAGATTAAGCGTTGCATTGCGTATTATTGGGTAATAGTATCACATAACTAGATTACATTATTAACACAAAAGTTTCCAAGTTTCATAGTTTCCGCCAGTGACAAGACTCCAGTCTCTCGTTCAACCAAGTCTCAAGTTTCACGAGTCTCAAGAGTCAAGCACCAAAGAGTCAAGAATCTAGATTCCAAGTATCAAGAATCATAGTTTCCAAGTATTAAGAATCATATAATTATAGCATTAAGCCTCAAGAATCATAGTATTAAGAATCAAGTGTCTAGAGTTAAGCATCAAGGATCATAGTTTTAAGAATCAAGCCTCATAGAATTTAGATTTACCAAGTTTCAAGATTCAAACATCACAAGTATCAAAAGTGTCAAGTACCACATAGCTTAGGGACTAAAATTGACAAAAGCTAAAAGTCTAGGGACACAGGCGTTACCGTCTCCCCTCCTTTAGGAGATTTCGTCCCTGAAATCTAGCAAGAAGAGTGCTCGAAGAGCTGCGGATACTTGGCCTTCATCTCACTTTTTAGTTCCCAAGTGAATTCGACGCCTTGCTTTCCTTCCCATCGAACCTTGACTATGGGAATTTTGTTGCGCCTCAATCGCTTGACACCTTGATCCATGATTTCGACCGGTTTCTCCACAAAGTGAACATCTTCATTTATTTGCAAGTCTTCAAGGGGAGCACGTAATTCCTCGTCGGCTAGGCATTTACGTAGGTTACATACGTGGAACACTGGATGCACATTGTTTAGTTCCTGTGGCAGGTCGAGTCGGTATGCCACCTTGCCAATCCTTTCGAGTATCGTGAAAGGACCCACATAGCGAGGAGCGAGCTTTCCCTTCTTACCAAAATGAACTACTCCCTTCCAGGGAGATACCTTGAGAAGAACTCGGTCACCAACATCAAATTCCAGAGGCTTGCGCCTTTTATCAGCATAACTCTTTTGTCTGCGCCTAGCCTTGATCAAGTTATCACGGATTTGAAGAATCTTTTTCGTTGTCTCTTGAATGATTTCAGAGCCAGTAAATTTCTTGTCACCAACCTCATGCCGGCTGAGAGGAGATCAGTACTTGCGACCATACAAAGCTTCGAAATGAGCCATCTGAATACTGTAATGATAGTTGTTGTTGTACGAGAACTCAATCAATGGTAAATGTACATCCCAGTTACCACCAAAGTCTATGATACAAGAACGGAGTATATCCTCTAGGGTTTGAATAGTTCGCTTGGTTTGTCCATCCGTTTGAGGATGAAATGCCGTGCTAAGATTCAGATGAGAACCCATAGCGGATTGAAAGGTTTTCCAAAGACGTGAAGTAAAACGTCCGTCACGATCAGAGATTATGTTGATAGGCATGCCATGACGGCATATAATCTCATCGGTATAGATTCGAGCATGTTTCTCCACTTTATAATCCTCGCGAATGGGAAGAAAGTGGGCTGACTTGATCAAACGATCGACGATCACCCAGATACTATCGTGACCAGAAGGTGTTCGAGGTAGCTTAGTAATAAAGTCCATAGCGATGCTATCCCATTTCCAAACAGGGATTTCAGGTTGTTCTAAGAGTCCATAAGGATGTTGATGTTCAGCCTTAACCTTCGTACAAGTGAGGCATTTAGAAACATATGCAGCAATGTCCTTCTTCATACCAGGCCACCAATAAGTCATACGTAAATCATGGTACATCTTTTCGGCACCTGGATGAATAGAGTAACAGGATTTGTGAGCCTCATTCATAATAAGCTCACGGAGATTATCGCGATCCGGTACCCAGATGGGATTGAGGTAGTATTAGAGTCCATTAGGTTTAGTTTCGAGTTGATAAATTTTAGCGCCTTGGATTTCCACTTCTAGACTTCCTTCATTTGCTGATGAATACTGAGCTTCACGAATACACGCATGGAGATCACTAGAGATACGAATAGCCATAACATGAGTTTTACGACTAAGTGCGTCAGCCACTACATTTGCCTTTCCAGGATGATAGCGAATTTCGCAGTCGTAGTCGTTAAGAAATTCCACCCAACGTCTCAGTCGCATGTTCAGTTCCTTTTGGTCAAAGATATATTGAAGGCTCTTATGGTCGGTGAAAACCACACACTTAGTACCATGCAGGTAGTGTCGCCAGATCTTTAACGCAAACACAAGTGCACCAAGCTCCAGATCGTGAGTAGTATAATTTTTCTCGTGCACCTTGAGTTGTCGAGATGCATAAGCAATAACCTTGTCCCGTTGCATGAGCACACAGCCCAAACCACGGTTCAAGGCATCACAGTATACCACGAAATCATCATTCCCATCAGGGAGAGTAAGAACAGGAGCGTTACACAAAAGGGTCTTAAGAGTCCGAACAGATTCCTCTTGCTCGGGACCCCAGGCAAAAGGTCTCTCTTTTTGAGTCAACGAAGTGAGAGGAACGACGATCTTAGAAAAGTGCGCGATGAATCGACGGTAATAACCTGCCAATCATAAAAAGGAACGAATCTCAGATGCAGATTTTGGCGTACTCCAATTCTTCACAGCTTCGATTTTAGACGGGTCAACATGAATACCTTTCCTACTAACGACGTGACCAAGAAATTGCACTTCATCAATCCAAAATTCACACTTAGAAAATTTAGCATAAAAACGTTCACCACGTAGGAGTTCAAGCATCAAGCGTAAATGACGAGCATGATCAGCTCTAGTTTTAGAATAAATGAGAATATCATCGATGAAGACTATCACAACACGATCCAAATAGGGCTTACAAACACAATTCATGAGATCCATGAACACAGCGCGTGCGTTGGTCAATCCAAAAGGCATGACCACGAACTCGTAGTGTCCATAACGAGTGCGAAAAGTAGTCTTGGGTACTTCACCCTCGAGTACATGAAGCTGATGATAGCCAGAATGAAGATCAATTTTCGAGAAATAGGACGCGCCTTGTAGTTGGTCAAATAGATCATCAATACGAGGGAAAGGATAACGATTCTTAACGGTAAGCTTATTAAGTTCACGGTTGTCGATACACATATGAAACGAACCATCTTTCTTTTTGACGAATAACACGGGAGCACCCCACGGGGAGGTACTTGGACGAATGAATCCCTTGTCGAGCAATTCCTGTAGCTGGCTGGACAATTCTTGCATCTCGGAAGGTGCAAGTAGATAAGGAGCCTTGGCGACAGGAGTCGCGCCAGGTATGAGATCAATACGAAAATCGACAGATCTAGGAGGAGGAAGACCAGGAAGATCTTCAGGAAAGACATCAGGGAAATCACACACTACTGGAACGTCACTTATGTCCTTCCCTTTGCCCTTTTATTCCTCCACGTGGGCCAAGAAGGCAAAGTTCTGCTTACGTAAGCATCTGTTCGCCTAAGTGCATGACATCAACTTCAGTCCTCTAGAAGGTCGGTCTCCATAGACATGCAAAGCATCACCGGACGGAAGAGGTAAGCGAACAAACTTCTCGTGACAAGCAATCATGGCATGATTCTTAAACAACCAATCCATGCTGATAATGATATCAAAGCTACCCAATTGCTTGGGTATTAGATCAATAGTAAACACCTGGTCATTAAGAGTCAAGGAATAACCACTTAGAATAGAATCAACTAGGATTGACTTTCCATCGGCAATCTCCACCGAGAACGACTTAGGTAACTTAGAGCGTGCACAATTTAACAAGGATTCAAATTCTATGGACACAAAGCTTCTGTCGGCACCAGTATCAAATAGTATCGAAGCGTAAAGGTTATTAACGAGAAACGTACCATTAACGACGTCATTATCGTTACGAGCCTGATTAGCATTAAGATTGAGCGCTCGTCCACGAGCGGCTGGCTGTTGATCCTAATTCAGCTGAGGACACTGGTTACGAAGGTGTGTAGTGTCTCCACATTTGTAGCATGCACGAACAACGTTGACTGGTCTGGGATTCTGCTGAGGAGCTGGAAGAGCTGGTAGGGCTGCCTGAGCTGGGGCTTACTGAGCGGGTTGAGCCGGGTTAGCTTGACGACAATAAGGAGTCGTGTGACTATAAAGATTGCAGTTGGTGTACAAACGACACGCAGAAGCAACAGGATGATGAAATTTACAAGCGGTACACTTGGGGTGAGGCCCAGAGTACTGTATCTTGGTTTCGGGAGCAGTAGTGTTCTGAACAGCAGCAACAGGAGCAGGTTTAGCAGCAGGAACAATAGCATTGCACCTTGAACCCTGAGACTTCCTCTTTTTGTTCTTGCTGCCACTTGGCTACTGTAACACCTTGTAAAATCACGTCCAATTATGTATTGACACGTGTAATAAACCCTAATGAAGTCAAATAGTAAATTTAAGGGACTAATTTTTCGAAAAATCGAAAACCTTGATTATGAAAGGACTGGAAGTGTTTGTATACCTAAAATAAGTTTCTAAATAACCTTGTATGGTATTTATATTCACAAATGAGCCACTTGTTGATCGAGTATAGCCGTTCGCGTAATTAATTGAAAGTTTGCGCAATGAAGGGTTAAAAGCGTCAACATGTTAATTCTTACCTCTGAGTGACCTTTTAACAAACCGGGAGCTTCATGATATTTGATTATACTCTCGGGAATGCCAAACATTGGCCGTCTAAAGTTTTTATGCCTATAAATAAGGTTACGCGCAACTTTGCAAGTTAGAGGGACTAAAAGTGTCAATATGTTTAATTATACCTTTGAATGACCTTTTAGCGAACCCGAAGTATCGTGATGCTTAATAATACTTCCAAGAATGCCTAATATGGATTAGATGAGGCTTCAATGCTATTAAATGATGAGATGCGCAAGTTTGCGCAATAGAGGGACCTAAAGCGTCAAATTTTGAATCTACGCCTCTTGGTGACCATTTAAGCGAACGGGAGCATAATAATATTTAAGTACATGCTTGGGAATGACCATTATGGTCCATGGAAGGCTTGGATATCTTTAAACGACATTTCGCGCCACTTTGAGTAATTAAAGGACTAATTGCGCCAA
>JARYGA010028681.1:0-33762 GCA_030545235.1 Helianthus tuberosus
AACAAATGGCTACAATTTAAGGAATGTGTTTAGTGATGGCATCAGATTCCTAATTGATGGAGAAAGGTCTGGTGGCAAGAAAAGCTGCTTCTAGGAGGTTGTCAAGTGTTTTCGCTTGACGATTCCATTCTTTGGTGGTTGGCTTGGTCCTCGTTCCTGTAACTCGAATCCTAGCCAGGTATATCCCATTTTAATTTTACACCATTGTGAACCATACGCCTTTTTTACTCTCTGATCGAGGTTCTCGGCATTGATAAATCTTCATAAACTAAATCACACGTGTATATGTTGACATTTAAGAGATATACAGTCAAGAAAATCAAGGGCAATGGTGATATATATGCGGATTAGACACAAAAAAAAAACACTCAACAAATGGCTACAATTTAAGGAATGTGTTTAGTGACGGCATCAGATTCCTAATTGATGGAGAAAGGTCTGGTGGCAAGAAAAGCTGCTTCTAGGAGGTTGTCAAGTGTTTTCGCTCGACGATTCCATTCATGGGTGGTTGGTTTGGCCCTTGTTCCTGTAACTCGAATCCTATCCCGGCATATCCCATTTTAAATTTACACCATTGTGAACCTTACGCCTTTTTTACTCTCTGATCGAGGTTCTCGGCATTGAAAAATCTTCGTAAACTAAATCACACGTGTATATGTTGACATTTAAGAGATATACAGTCAAGAAAATCAAGGGCAATGGTGATATATATGCGGATAAGACCCAAAAAAAACACTCAACAAATGGCTACAAATTAAGGAATGTGTTTAGTGACGGCATCAGATTCCTAATTGATGGAGAAAGGTCTGGTGGCAAGAAAAGCTGCTTCTAGGAGGTTGTCAAGTGTTTTCGCTCGACGATTCCATTCTTGGAAGGTTGGTTTGGCCCTTGTTCCTGTAACTCGAATCCTCGCACGGTATATCACATTTTAATTTTACACCATTGTGAACCTTACGCCTTTTTTACTCTCTGATCGATGTTCTCGACATTGAAAAATCTTCGTAAACTAAATCACACGTGTATATATTGACATTTAAGAGGTAAACATTCAAGAAAATCAAGGGCAATGGTGATATATATGCGGATTCGACACAAAAAAAAAACACTCAACAAATGGCTGCAATTTAAGGAATGTGTTTAGTGACGGCATCAGATTCTTAATTAATGGAGAAAGGTCTGGTGGCAAGAAAAGCTGCTTCTAGGAGATCGTCAAAGTGTTTTCGCTCGACCATTCCATTCTTGGGTGGTTGGTTTGGCCCTTGTTCCTGTAAGTCGAATCCTAGCCCGGTATATCTAATTTTAATTTTACACCATTGTGAACCTTACGCCTTTTTTACTCTCTGATCGAGGTTCTCGGCATTGAAAAATCTTCGTAAACTAAATCACACGTGTATATGTTCACATTTAAGAGTTATACTGTCAAGAAATAATCAAGGGTAATGGTGATATATATGCGGATTAGACACCAAAAAAAAAACACTCAACCAATGGCCACAATTTAAGGAATGTGTTTAGTGAGGGAATCAGATTCCTAATTGATGGAGAAAGGTCTAGTGGCAAAAAAGCTGCTTCTAGGAGGTTGTCAAGTGTTTTCGCCCGATGATTCCATTCTTGGGTGGTTCGTTTGGCCCTTGTTCCTGTAACTCGAATCCTAGCCCAGTATATTTCATTTTAATTTTACACAATTGTGAACCTTACGCCTTTTTTACACTCTAATCGAGGTTCTCGGCATTGAAAAATCTTCGTAAACTAAATCACACGTGTATATGCTGACAGTTAAGAGATATACAGTCAAGAAAATCACGGGCAATAGTGATATATATGCGGATTAGACACAAAAAAAAACACTCAACAAATTGCAACAAGTTAAGTAATGTGTTTAGTGACGGCATCAGATTCCTAATAGATGGAGAAAGGTCTGGTGGCAAGAAAAGCTGCTTCTAGGAGGTTATCAAGTGTTTTTGCTCGACGATTCCATTCTTGTGTGGTTGGTTTGGCCCTTGTTCATGTAACTCGAATCCTTACCCGGTATATCCCGTTTTAATTTTACACCATTGTGAACCTTACGAATTTTTTACTCTCTGATCGAGGTTCTCGGCATTGAAAAATCTTCGTAAACTAAATCACACGTGTATATGTTGACATTTAAGAGATATACAGTCAAGAAAATCAATGGCAATGGTGATATATATGCGGATTAGACAACCAAAAAAAACACTCAACAAATGGCTACAATTTAAGGAATGTGTTTAGTGACGACATCGGATTCCTAATTGATGGAGAAAGGTCTGGTGGCAAGAAAAGCTGCTTCTAGGAGGTTGTCAAGTGTTTTCGCTCGACGATGCCATTATAGGGTGGTTGGCTTGGCCCTTGTTCCTGTAACTCGAATCCTAGCCCGGTATATCCCATTTTAATTTTACACCATTGTGAACCTTACGCCTTTTTTACTCTCTGATCAAGGTTCTCGGCATTGAAAAATCTTCGTAAACTAAATCACATGTGTATATGTTGACATTTAAGAGATATACAGTCAAGAAAATCAAGGGAAATGGTGATATATATGCGGATTAGACACCAAAATGAAACACTCAACAAACGGCTACAATTTAAGGAATGTGTTTAGTGACGGCATCGGATTCCTAATTGATGGAGAAACGTCTGATGGTAAGAAAAGCTACTTCTAGGAGGTTTTCAAGTGTTTTCTCTAGACGATTCCAATCTTGAGTGGTTGATTTGGCCCTTGTTCCTGTAACTCGAATCCAAACCCGTTATATCCCAATTTAATTTTACACCATTGTGAACCTTACGCCTTTTTACTCTCTGATCGAGGTTCTCGGCAATGAAAAATCTTCGTAAACTAAGTCACACGTGTATATGTTGATATTTAAGAGATATACAGTCAAGAAAATCAAGGGCAATGGTGATATATATGCGGATTAGACACCAAAAAACAAACACTCAACAAATGGCTACAATTTAAGGAATGTGTTTAGTCACGGCATCAGATTCCTAATATATGGAGAAAGGTCTGGTGGCAAGAAAACCTGCTTCTAGGAGGTTGTCAAGTGTTTTCGCTCGACGATTCAATTCTTGGGTGGTTGGTTTGGCCCTTGTTCCTGTAACTCGAATCCAAGCCCGGTATATCCCATTTTAATTTTACACCATTGTGAACCTTACGCCTTTTTTACTCTCTGATCGAGGTTCTCGGCATTGAAAAATCTTCGTAAACTAAATCACACATGTATATGTTGACATTTAAGAGATATACAGTCAAGAAAATAAAGAGCAATGGTGATATATATGCGGATTAGACAACCAAAAAAAACACTCAACAAATGGCTACAAATTAAGGAATGTGTTTAGTGACGGCATCAGATTCCTAATTGATGGAGAAAGGTCTGGTGGCAAGAAAAGCTGCTTCTAGGAGGTTGTCAAGTGTTTTCGCTCGACGATTCCATTCTTGGAAGGTTGGTTTGGCCCTTGTTCCTGTAACTCGAATCCTCGCACGGTATATCACATTTTAATTTTAGACCATTGTGAACCTTACGCCTTTTTTACTCTCTGATCGATGTTCTCGACATTGAAAAATCTTCGTAAACTAAATCACACGTGTATATATTGACATTTAAGAGGTAAACATTCAAGAAAATCAAGGGCAATGGTGATATATATGCGGATTCGACACAAAAAAAACACTCAACAAATGGCTGCAATTTAAGGAATGTGTTTAGTGACGGCATCAGATTCCTAATTAATGGAGAAAGGTCTGGTGGCAAGAAAAGCTGCTTCTAGGAGATCGTCAAAGTGTTTTCGCTCGACCATTCCATTCTTGGGTGGTTGGTTTGGCCCTTGTTCCTGTAACTAGAATCCTAGCCCGGTATATCCCATTTTAATTTTACACCATTGTGAACCTTACGCCTTTTTTACTCTCTAATCGAGGTTGTCGGCATTAAAAAATCTTCGTAAACAAAATCACACGTGTATATGTTGACATTTAAGAGATATACAGTCAAGAAAATCAAGGGTAATGGTGATATATATGCGGATTAGACACAAAAAAAAAACACTCAACAAATGGCTACAATTTAAGGAATGTGTTTAGTGATGGCATCAGATTCCTAATTGATGGAGAAATGTCGGGTGGCAAGAAAAGCTGCTTCTAGGAGGTTGTCAAGTGTTTTCGCTCGACGATTCCATTCTTGGGTGGTTGGTTTGGCCCTTATTCTTGTAACTCGAATCCGGTATATCCCATTTTAATTTTACACCATTCTGAACCTTACGCCTTTTTAATCTCTGACCGAGGTTCTCGGCATTTAAAAATCTTTGTAAACTAAATCACACGTGTATATGTTGACATTTAAGAGATATACAGTCAAGAAAATCAAGGGCACTGGTGATATATATGCGGATTAGACACCCAAAAAAACAAACACTCAACAAATGGCTATTAATTTAAGGAATGTCTTTAGTGACGGCATCAGATTCCTAATTGATGGAGAAAGGTCTGGTGGCAAGAAAAGCTGCTTCTAGGAGGTTGTCAAGTGTATTCGCTCGACGATTCCACATTTGGGTGGTTGGTTTGGCCCTTGTTCCTGTAACTCGAATCCTAGCCCGGTATATCCCATTTTAATTTTACACCATTGTAAACCTTACGCCTTTTTTACTCTCTGATCGAGGTTCTTGGTATTGAAAAATCTTCGTAAACTAAATCACACGTGTATATGTTGACATTTAAGAGATATACAGTCAAGAAAATAAAGGGCAATGGTGATATATATGCGGATTAGACACAAAAAAAAAAAACACTCAACAAATGGCTACAATTTAAGGAATGTGTTTTGTGACAGCATCAGATACCTAATTGATGGAGAAAGGTTTGGTGGCAAGAAAAGCTGCTTCTAGGAGGTTGTCAAGTGTTTTCGCTCGACGATTCCATTCTTGGATGGTTGGTTTGGCCCTTGTTCCAGTAACTCGAATCCTAGCCCGGTATATCCCATTTTAATTTTACACCATTGTAAACCTTACGCCTTTTTTACTCTCTGATCGAGGTTCTCGGCATTGAAAAATCTTCATAAACTAAATCATACGTGTATATGTTGAGATTTAAGAGATATACAGTCAAGAAAATCAAGGGCAATGGTGATATATATGCGGATTAGACACAAAAAAAAACACTCAACAAATGGCTACAATTTAAGGAATGTGTTTAGTGACGGCATCAGATTCCTAATTGATTGAGAAAGGTCTGGTGGCAAGAAAAGCTGCTTCTAGGAGGTTATCAAGTGTTTTCGCTCGACGATTCCATTCTTGGGTGGTTGGTTTGGCCCTTTTTCCTTTAACTCGAATCCTAGCCAGGTATATCCCATTTTAATTTTACACCATTGTGAACCTTACGCCTTATTACTCTTTGATCAAGGTTCTCGGCATTGAAAAATCTTCGTAAACTAAATCACACGTGTATATTTTGACATTTAAGAGATATACATTCAAGAAAATCTAGGGCAATGGTGATATATATGCGGATTAGACACCAAAAAAAACACTCAACAAATGGCTACAATTTAAGGAATGTGTTTAGTGACGGCATCAGATTCCTAATTGATGGAGAAAGGTCTGGTGGCAAGAAAAGCTGCTTCTCGGAGGTTGTCAAGTGTTTTCGCTCGACGATTCCATTCTTAGGTGGTTGGTTTGGCCCTTGTTCCTTTACCTCGAATCCTAGCCAGGTATATCCCATTTTAATTTTACACCATTGTGAACCTTACGCCTTTTTTACTCTCTGATCGAGGTTCTCGGCATAAAAAAACCTCCTTAGACTAAATCACAAGTGTATATGTTGACATTTAAGAGATATGTAGTCAAGAAAATCAAGGGCAATGGTGATTTATATGCGGATTAGACACCAAAAAAACACTCAACAAATGACTACAATTTAAGGAATGTGTTTAGTGACGGCATCAGATTCCTAATGGATGGAGAAAGGTCTGGAGGCAATAAAAGCTGCTTCTAGGAGGTTGACAAGTGTTTTCGCTTGACGATTCCATTCTTGGGTGGTTGGTTTGGCCCTTGTTCCTGTAACTAGAATCCTAGCCCGGTATATCCCATTTTAATTTTACACCATTGTGAACCTTACGCCTTTTTTACTCTCTGATCGAGGTTCTCGGCATTAAAAAATCTTCGTAAACAAAATCACACGTGTATATGTTGACATTTAAGAGATATACAGTCAAGAAAATCAAGGGTAATGGTGATATATATGCGGATTAGACACAAAAAAAAACACTCAACAAACGGCTACAATTTAAGGAATGTGTTTAGTGACGGCATCAGATTCCTAATTGATGGAGAAATGTCTGGTGGCAAGAAAAGCTGCTTCTAGGAGGTTGTCAAGTGTTTTCGCTCGACGATTCCATTATTGGGTGGTTGGTTTGGCCCTTATTCTTGTAACTCGAATCCTAGCCCGGTATATCCCATTTTAATTTTACACCATTCTGAACCTTACGCCTTTTTACTCTCTGACCGAGGTTCTCGGCATTGAAAAATCTTTGTAAACTAAATCACACATGTATATGTTGATATTTAAGAGATATACAATCAAGAAAATCAAAGGCACTGGTGATATATATGCGGATTAGACAACCAAAAAAACAAACACTCAACAAATGGCTATTAATTTAAGGAATGTCTTTAGTGACGGCATCAGATTCCTAATTGATGGAGAAAGGTCTGGTGGCAAGAAAAGCTGCTTCTAGGAGGTTGTCAAGTGTATTCGCTCGACGATTCCATTCTTGGGTGGTTGGTTTGGCCCTTGTTCCTGTAACTCGAATCCTAGCCCGGTATATCCCATTTTAATTTTACACCATTGTAAACCTTACGCCTTTTTTACTTTCTGATCGAGGTTCTTGGTATTGAAAAATCTTCGTAAACTAAATCACACGTGTATATGTTGACATTTAAGAGATATACAGTCAAGAAAATAAAGGGCAATGGTGATATATATGCGGATTAGACACCAAAAAAAAAACACTCAACAAATGGCTACAATTTAAGGAATGTGTTTTGTGACAGCATCAAATTCCTAATTGATGGAGAAAGGTTTGGTGGCAAGAAAAGCTGCTTCTAGGAGGTTGTCAAGTGTTTTCGCTCGACGATTCCATTATTGGATGGTTGGTTTGGCCCTTGTTCCAGTAACTCGAATCCTAGCCCGGTATATCCCTTTTTAATTTTACACCATTGTAAACCTTACGCCTTTTTTACTCTCTGATCGAGGTTCTCGGCATTGAAAAATCTTCATAAACTAAATCATACGTGTATATGTTGACATTTAAGAGATATACAGTCAAGAAAATCAAGGGCAATGGTGATATATATGCGGATTAGACACAAAAAAAAAACACTCAACAAATGGCTACAATTTAAGGAATGTGTTTAGTGACGGCATCAGATTCCTAATTTATTGAGAAAGGTCTGGTGGCAAGAAAAGCTGCTTCTAGGAGGTTATCAAGTGTTTTCGCTCGACGATTCCATTCTTGGGTGGTTGGTTTGGCCCTTTTTCCTTTAACTCGAATCCTAGCCAGGTATATCCCATTTTAATTTTACACCATTGTGAACCTTACGCCTTATTACTCTTTGATCAAGGTTCTCGGCATTGAAAAATCTTCGTAAACTAAATCACACGCGTATATGTTGACATTTAATAGATATACAGATAAGAAAATCAAGGGCAATGGTGATATATATGCGGATTAGACACCAAAAAAAACACTCAACAAATGCCTACAATTTAAGGAATGTGTTTAGTGACGGCATCAGATTCCTAATTGATGGAGAAAGGTCTGGTGGCAAGAAAAGCTGCTTCTAGGAGGTTGTCAAGTGTTTTCGCTCGACGATTCCATTCTTGGGTTGTTGGTTTGGCCCTTGTTCCAATAACTCGAATCCGAGCACGGTATATCCCATTTTAATTTTACACCATTGTGAACCTTACGCCTTTTTTTACTCTCTGATCGACGTTCTCGGCATTGAAAAATCTTCGTAAACTAAATCACACGTGTATATGTTGCCATTTAAGAGATATACAGTCAAGAAATTCAAGGGCAATGGTGATATATATGCGGATTAGACACCAAAAAAAAACACTCAACAAATGGCTACAATTTAAGGAATGTGTTTAGTGACGGCATCAGATTCTTAATTGGTGGAGAAAGGTCTGGTGGCAAGAAAAGCTGCTTCTAGGAGGTTGTCAAGTGTTTTCGCTCGACGATTCCATTCTTGGGTGGTTGGTTTGGCCCTTGTTCCTGTAATTCGAATCCTAGCCCGGTATATCCCATTTTAATTTTACACCATTGTGAATCTTACGCCTTTTTTACTCTCTGATCGAGGTTCTCGGCATTGAAAAATCTTCGTAAACTAAATCACACGTGTATATGTTGACATTTAAGAGATATACAGTCAAGAAAATAAAGGGCAATGGTGATATATATGCGGATTAGACACCAAAAAAAAAACACTCATCAAATGGCTACTGTTGGTGCATATTCGGTGACAACAGCTTAATAGTTTGATTATTTAGTCATTGGATATTTTGTATTGGGCTTAGCTTATTGGTTAGGGAGTTTATATATTGTAATGGGCTTGGAAAATGGCCTAGCCCAGTAGGAAGCCTAGTTTACAAACATGTGGTATATAAACATGTTTTGTGATTAGGGTTTTAGTTGTTAGAGAATTCTAGAGAGAGAAAGTAGAGAGAGAGAGTAATTTCGAATTTAGGTTTGTAGCAAGATCACAGAGATAGGCTGTGAGGTTGTGAGGTCTTGAATTGATTGTAAAACTTCTAGTTTGGATAATCAATAGAAGACCTGTTTGATTGGAATTTCTGTTTCTACTCGTTTCTGTAACAAATCTGATCTAGAGGATTCCGCACTCTAGGTTAGACATACAATTCTGTGAAAGATCCATACATCAAGGGGACTTACAATTGGTATCAGAGCATTAGGATCTTGAAGGCTCGGTTCAGAATTGTTCTTGGAGAAACAGGGAGAATTTCGAAATTTTTGAAACCTGAAATTAGGGTTTCGAAATTTCTTGAGTTTTGATAATTTTCAGCGAATTTGTTTGTGTTTGATCAGTTTGTGTGTGTGATTTTGATGATTTGCAGGTTTTCGGGATAGGTTTTGCTGATTTTTTAAGAGTATTTGGCTGGAATTCGAAGACTGTTCTTCGTGTTTATCATATTGTTTTCGAAAAATTACTGATATTTTGCCTTGTGATTTTGCAGGAAACTGTTAAAAGAATCTGGTAAATCATCAGAATTTTCGAGAAGATCGAATTTCCAAACTTAAAGACCAGCGAAATTAACTGTGCTAGCGAATTTAACTGATCTGCGAAGTTGTCGGCGAAATTAAAATCCAAAGGCCACTTTGGTAACCGTGTAATTGTCCACAGCGAAATTACCACGGTTTTCAGCGACTTTACCAGTGAATTTAAGTGATCAGAGGAATTACCCAGCGAATTTAAGTGATCAGAGGAATTAATCAGCGAATTTGTTCCAGCGAATTTAAAAAGTCAGCATAATTATATCTACTCTACCAGCATAATTATAATTACTCTATCAGCATATTTAACTTGGTTTGCTAGCATAATTAGCGTTATCCAGCGAAATTAACTTGGTTTGCCAGCAAAATTAAAAGGTGGAGTATTTATTTAGATACGTATAGAGGATTTAACGTTTTTGAAAATAGAAAGTGATCCGTGTAGGATCGGATTCCGACCTAAACGAGTCGTTTGGAAGAGTTCTAGTCCGTTTCAGAGGCGGAAACTAAGAAACGGATCTGTAAACAGCTTGTTTCACACTTTAAACTTCTTGTATATTAATTTGACAACCTTTACATTCAGAAGAAAAACCGGCAGCACTTCGGTATAGCTCTGAGACAAAAGTTACAAATGAAAAGCCAAATAACCTATATATAGAACACATGATTTCGCTTGAAGCAAAACATGAAGGCTTCAAGCGACACCTCTCAAGCGAAATTGACAAATTGTCTTGAAGCGAAATCCTCATGCTATTTTGTCTTCTTGTGAAATCCATGCATAACTTTCATTCTCACGTGAATATGTAGTATGATGTCATTGATGATGTCATCTAGATGATGTCATCATGACATCATGTCTTGATTAGCTCCGTACCAAACCGAGACTCGATACAAGACGAAGACGACAGATGTGTGCACCAACAGACTCCCCCTCAGATGTTGACGAGTCTTAAGTGTCGAGTCTTCTCAATCTTCAGTCTTTATCAGTCTTTGAACTTTCTTCAGGATCTCTATCTGGCTCTATCCTATCTCCAATTCTCTCTCCCTCTAACAGACTCCCCCTCAAAACATGCTGGGATCGTAGTCTGGCTTTTACAGAATTTCAGAATCCTCAGGTATCGGAACCTGGCACTCTATCTGCTATCCTGCACATCCTCTACCCAAAAATAAGATTCACAAGAATAAAATATTTAACAATTTGTCAAATATCAAACACCAACACTGAGCCTTCTCCAATCAATATACAATCAAACATTAACAATGATCATTTAACGAAATTTTTATCTCTTCAAACAAACTTTCCCAAACCTGTTCGTCATGTTCAGAACTCGGAATTTTGAAAATCAGCTTTCAACATCAGTTGTCTAAAATCTTTTTGGATTTTTTCAAAAGTTTATGCTAAAACACACCGAAAATCTTTTTGGATTTTGAAATAACAGAAATAAAATGCAGTAAAGAACTATTTACATACAATATTTTTGTGATTTTGTGTAAGAGGATCATATCAGTTTTTGAGACCAATCACCAACACCGTTAAGCTTTAAACATTTTAAGTTCTAAACAATTCACCTAGATTATCAGTATACTTGTCCACTTAAATTTTCACACAAAGTTCAATTGCTTCGAGATATGAATTAGTGTTTTAGGACTTAAACATCTACATGTGTCCCACCTCAGTATATACTCCCGTATCCAGACCCCAATATTCAGTCTTACAGGTGAGTATACCACAGATGATATCTGTAAGGGGAATAAATTATGCAACCGTGATAGCTCAGGTCAGAACTTCCGTTCAGCAGAGAGCCTAGTTGACTTTTAGGTGTGTCCCCTTTAGAGGATCTTTTGTATTACAACAGCCATGATTAGCATTTTTCAATGTTTCATCATTTTTAGCTGAGGGTGCGCTATTTTTCAAGCATGCGAAAAGTATTCTCCGGGGACTAGGCCATTGCTTCCGCAAAATCAGAAGTCCCGGGATAATACCCCAGATATCACTAAGCATAAAGACCTAGTATCTCAGAATACGGGACCCTTCAACCAAGATTTCAGGGGTTACCTATATATCCTGGAGGTGTTCCCCACGTAGACGCAAGTAAATTTTATGTTTATATCTCGTCACAATTTACTAAATGTGCAAAAACCTACTGACATATCCACAGTGAGATTGTTTATCACATTTTTACTTTACATTTCTTTAGCATGCTGTGACAGTCCACTGATGTACTATCATTTCCTCTATTCACAACGAAACTCATTTTTGAATTTTATCATGTTTTTGTCTTTTTCAAATTTTCATATGTTTTTGGATTTTCTGAAATTTTCTACTCCCCCTAAAATACAAACACATGAAAGGAAATTTGAAAATAAACTGTACAAAAACTTGACAACTGATATCAAATCACCTCAATTCGCCATCCACCTGGCATAAACAATCAGAACTCCCCCTTACACAAAACTATTTTCTCATTATGATTTCAAAACACTTAAGTTTGTTTTAACCAAAATGATTTTTCCGGAAAATAGGTTTTGTTGATTTTACCACTTGTAAAGTTAGGGGTTCATCATATCGTTCCTCAATCATTTGTAGAAAATCAAGTACAATTTAATGTCCTTGATTTACCACTTGACGTTGAAAACCTCTTTCAACCACTTGTAAATAAACACAATCAAAATCTGTTATAAAGAATGATGCCGATTCCTGATCCGCAATTACAAACTTGGGATCTCCGGCAAGTCAGGTTTTTCAATGAAATAAAATATCCACCCAAGCCTGACCAGCCTTGGGTGTAACCTTCTCAACTTCACTAGGGGTTGGGCTATAAGTTGCCTTCTTTGTAGCATAAAACTCCTTTACCCCTTTTACCTTCCCATCGATCATTTTTCCAAAAATTTTCTTTACGTTTCCATTAAATGCTTTCTCAGCATCAAATTCATTCTTATCAGAATAAAATTGATTAGAGATCTCAACTTTCCCAACTTTTGATTTAAAATATTCAGTCCTCAATGATGGAAAGTTCTCATCATCCATTTGAGGAACTGAGTTTTCACTTTTTAGCTCAACCTGTGGCTCCTCTGACTTTGTGGAATCAGATTCATCGCCAGATTTTACCTCTGATTTCTTAACAACCCAAGCTTGGTTGTCAAGATTTCCCTTCTTCTTGTAAAACCTTTTTGAACACTCTCCAACTTCATATGTTGAATTTTTGAATACTTTGAATCTTTCAGTTGGTGGTTCAGCTTTGTCAACAATAACTTCTTTCAGTTTTTGTGAGACTCCCTGTTTTGTTTTTGTTGCTTGGGGACAGTTCCATGCAATATGACCAACTTCATTGCATCTGTAACAGGTTCTTGTCTCCTTTCTTTGATAAGCTTCATTCTTCACTTTCTTTGCAAGAAATTCTGTGTTTGATTGCTTCCAAAATGAGCTTTTTGATTCTTCTTCATGGCTAGTTCCTGCAACATATTTTGTATTTGTTTTAGAAATTTTCTCATTTTTATAATTTTCAGGTGGAATAAAACCAAGTCCTTTCTTTTTGTAGCTACAATTGTGGTTTGGTTTCTTTTGAAAACCAGAACCAGAATTGTAACATTTTTTCTTGTTTAACCATTGTTGAACTCTTGAAGTGTATTTTTTAGGTTTTCCAGTAGGATTTAAATCTTTAATTTCAGAAATATTGATTTCTGTCATTTTGAAAACCTTTTTAATCATGTCATACCGAACACTTCTAATTGGGAATTCTTTATCAAAATATAATTTGTCAGAATCATTCAAAGTATATGCAACTTCAAATGTTTCGTCACTCAAATTAGATTTTGACAACAAAAATTCTTTACTATAAACCCGTTTTCCCGACGATTTTGAACTCTTTTCGGACGAACTCGAACTCCCGACTGACTGACACGAACTTTCGGACTCGGACTTTGACTCTGACTCCTCATCCTTATCCAACACCTGATCGACCACTCTTTTTATCAGTTCGGACTCATGATCTGTGTCGGACGCTGTGAACGTGACATCAATGTTGTCTGGTAACACATCGGTTAACTCGGACTCTAACTTTAGATTGACTGCCTTTTGGACTTGTTCCTCATTCGGTTTTCTAGGCGAATACCCTTCCCAAATTGGAGGCGGACACTTGTTATAACAGACGTTCTGTTTCTTACCAGTATCCTTTTTCTTCTTTGATTTCTTGTCTTTATCTTCATCTTTAAACACCTCGAAACCTGCAACAGTAGGGTAAATTCTATCAATTATATAATCACAACTTGTATAACTTCTCAGCAATCGTCTAATTCTTTCGTTTTCAACTTTTTCACCATCCAACTCTTGCTTCCATTTAGCACATTCTTCGATGTAAAAATTTATATCTTTTTGCTTCGACATCATTGTTGCATTCAACATCTTCAAAGCAGCTTCTCTTTCTGAATTAGTTTTCTGCAAACTATTCACTGTTCTGTTCAATACATCGTATGATTCTTTCACATTTTTTAAATCAAACAGCAACTTTTCTTTCATCTTCTCTGAATCACTAAACCTCTTGTCTTTTTCTTCACATTGTTTGCAAGATTCCAAACATGTAAGACAAGGTTTTGTGACTTCAACAATCTTCTCTACTTCCACAATCTTCTCACTTTCAACAACTTTTTCCACTTCAACTATTTTCTCAACAACCTTGACTTCCTTCATTACTTTTGCTGCTTTTCTTTCTTTGAGCTTTCTCAATTTGTCTGCAAAATAAGATTCAAAATTATCAGAAGATAAGTGAGTTTTTCCAATATTAATCTGTTCAATTTCTTCATCACTATCACTTGTCTCTGACGAACTGTTTTCAGATGAAACAGATCTTTCATCTTCACTTTTCTCTTCATCAGATAACACTTCCACCCATTCCTTCAGCATTTCCGGCTTTCGAATAATATGAGCAATAAATGCTCCAACATTTGAATCAGCTGGAATGTACTTGTCCCAGCTAAATCCTTCAGCCAATTTCTCGTCATCTTGATCCATGATGCCATAGTAAGCCTTTTTGTTTGCATCCTCGATCATTTTTCCATGTGCCGTTTGAGGTTCCTTTTGTTGATGCGGTTGGTGAGTAATTTGCTGATAAATGGTCTTCCGATAATAATCATCTTTACCAGCAGACTCCTTTGCTCCTCTCGGTTCCTGATTCTTGCACTCCCTTTTAAAATGGCCTTTCTCCCTGCAACGAAAACAAACAACTTTAGATTTATCAAATCCAAGATTAGAAAGATTTGCATCCAAGAAATCAGTTCTTCCTGTAACCAATCTAAATTTTTCTGCTCTTCTCAAAACGCTAGCTAAGGCCCATTTAATATCCATCAGTTCTAGCTCCTCTGCATCAATTTGGTCATAATCTTCCTTTGTGAGCATCGGATTGCCAATTCTTCCGGCAATTAACCCTTCATAAGACTCTAATGCAGTGACCAATAATCCCATATGATGCTTAACAACTTCTTCAGAATAATTTTGACCGTTTTGAAGATGTAGAGCTACATTGCACTGAATCAAATGACCATTTCCAGCAGATGAACTTTGAACATTTGGAGGATTCACCGTTGAGAACCCACTTGTGTTGACTGATCCTTGAATACTAGGAGTAGATTGATTTCCAGCACTAAATGCAGTTTGGATCTTTGGACTTGCTTCAGCAGTTTGAATATTTCCTTTGTAATACAGTTTGACGTCTTGTTGATTGCTTGAACTATTCATTCTTGCAATCTTCTGTTGTTCAAGATCTTGTGCCTCCAGTTTTTCAATAAACTGACCAATTGACAATCTGCTAAACTGTCCAGAATTCTTCAGAATCATGAGATATGTACCCCATTCCTTTTGTGGTAAAGCATCTGCAAGCTTTTCCACCCATTCTGCTGGAGTTTTAGTGATCTTCAACTGGGACATGGTGCGTACAAGATGACAGTATCTCTCAATGAGAGTCTTTGTAGTCTCACCAGGCATGCTTGTAAACAACTCAAACTCCTTCTTCAGTAACGCTGCTTTACTCTGGAGCATCTCTGTACTTCCTTCAAACTTCTTTTCAAGAGCTTTCCAGATCGAAAACGCATTTCCATCATGCTGAAGCAAAACAAATATATCCTCTGTTATAGCTTGCTGCAACAGACTTATCATCATTTTCTCTCCTTTATAACTTTCTCTCTCTTGATCTGAAAACTCCGAGATAATTTTATCAACATTATTAGCAGTCTGTGGTCTGATGTATGCTGTTTCAATGCTTTCCCAAGCTCTCAGATGGTTTGCCTGAACCCAATTCTCAAAGCGATTCTTCCATCCATGATACTCCTCAATTCCCATAAGCTTCGGGGGTTTTTGCATTGTTCCTGTTTCGTTTTCTGCTTTCATGTTTTGAGCAATTGAAGCCGGAGTAGTCGAGGGTGTAGCAAACGCGTTGTAGAACTCGAAATCCATTCTTTTTTAGCAACTTGAATATCTTGTAGAAACCGACAAGTACCTTTACATTCAAATATTTTGAACCAAAATCGCATACGATCCAATCAACACACTTATGCCAACAATCACAAATATCACAAACAAATCTGATTGAACTACTTATATCGCCAATTAAAAACTAATCGACAACTTTTTATGAGATCACATGCAAATTTTTTGTTTTCAACCACACTTATCCACTCAAATTCTATCTTTTGCCGACAACTACTGTTACATACAATAAAGGATCACAAAAGTCGATGTATTCACATGTATCATGTCATCTTTTCATGCAAATATTAACTAATATTTCAACTTCAATATCACATGTATTCTGACACAAATCTTGATCTCTTAACTCTATTACTGACACACTTTCACATGAATATCAAGTATGATAACAAACACTCCAAATACACCTGCAACCGATGAAATGTAATTATTATAGCCGAACAAGTATGAAATCACATACAGCATTCTATTCTAAACAATTTCACATGTAAAACTATGATTTCAAATATCAATGAGTGACAGACAACTTTAACTGTAATCACATGGGTTGATTATATCTAGAACCAATTCCATTTGTAAAACCGAGAAACTTTATCACATACATATGCAACACATTAAAAACTGTCAGATCACATGCACTTTGATTAAATCAATCAAAACTCTTAGTATGTGTCAGACAACAATTATCTTTCATATGCAAACAATTATTATAATGCAACTTTCTATGCCTTGAATGAAGTGCCGAAACCAATCACTTTTTAATGAACCGAGAATATGTTCAGACAAGATCACATGTTACTTGTAGAATCGATAACAACATTCACAAACAATCCAAATATCAATCTCACAAACCGATATATTCACATAACACGATGCACTAAGCACATGAAATACAATTCAAACAGTCGTTGTTTTCAAACAGTGTGTCAGATTCAATCAGTAGGTCTATTTCAAGCGATACCCTAACTGTTTTCCAAGCGATTTCGCTTCAACTATTCAAGCGAAATCGTGTAAAATAGTTGCTGATGTCATCATATGTTCGAACACTTGAAGCGAAAACACACAAAATTACAAGTTTTAGGCTGATTTTGATGCTGAAACTTTCCAGAAACTGTTAAAACATGATTATGCATGATATGTGAGAATTTTAGCCGATTTTATCCGTAAAAAGTTTGTTCGATTTTGAAAGAAGGTGTAGAAATAGAAATTTCAAGCTGAATATAAGAACTCTTCTTCACTGGCTCTGATACCAATTGTAGGATCGGATTCCGACCTAAACGAGTCGTTTGGAAGAGTTCTAGTCCGTTTCAGAGGCGGAAACTAAGAAACGGATCTGTAAACAGCTTGTTTCACACTTTAAACTTCTTGTATATTAATTTGACAACCTTTACATTCAGAAGAAAAACCGGCAGCACTTCGGTATAGCTCTGAGACAAAAGTTACAAATGAAAAGCCAAATAACCTATATATAGAACACATGATTTCGCTTGAAGCAAAACATGAAGGCTTCAAGCGACACCTCTCAAGCGAAATTGACAAATTGTCTTGAAGCGAAATCCTCATGCTATTTTGTCTTCTTGTGAAATCCATGCATAACTTTCATTCTCACGTGAATATGTAGTATGATGTCATTGATGATGTCATCTAGATGATGTCATCATGACATCATGTCTTGATTAGCTCCGTACCAAACCGAGACTCGATACAAGACGAAGACGACAGATGTGTGCACCAACAATCCGTAGCTCATCTCGACAAATCGTTTGCACGGTTAGACTCGGTTGATTTTTAGGACCAAAAAAAAAAATACTGGAAAAACCCGAATTTGGTTTTCGACATTATATATCATTGGATTCGTTTTTTCAAGACGATTCTAACGATATAATTTGGTAAAAACAGTTTTGTTTTCGGAAAAATACTGTATGGTTTTATCAGTACGGTTACGGTAAAACGTGTTTAAAGATGGTTAAAGTGGACAATGTTGGTGAGAAAGTTAAGAATTGGCCAAAGTTGAGAAACGTCAAAGAATATTCTGTGTGGAAAGAGGAATTTGAGGGATTTGTGAAAAGTGAAGATACCAGAATGTGGTATTGTATGATAGATGGATATGTTGCTCCTATGCGTCGTATTGAAGGAAGAGTTAAAGTGATTTCTTATGAGAAGATGGATGATTCTGAGAAACAGGTGGTTGATGCTGAGAAGAAAGCTTTAGCTGCAATAAAAATGTCCTTACCTGATGGCATCAAGCATACTTTTACGAAGTACACTAATTCAAAGGATATGTGGGAGCATTAGAAAAGCGATATCAAGGAAATGCAGATGTTGTGGTAGAAGAGAAGAAGAAAGCTGTTGAGAAGAAGGTTGCAAAAGTTTCAAAGTGCATGAATGGTGTAAATGGACTTACAGCAGAGGTGAAGGTATCATCAGAATCTGTAAGTCATACGTGTCATAATTGCACTGAACTACAGGGTAAAGTTGACAGACTATCGGAGCAAAACAAAATTCAGTTAGCTTTATTGAAAAAATTAAAAAAGTCAAATGTTCTTTTGATTAAACGAGAGTCAAATTGTTTAGATAAACTCAAATCAAATGAACAAGAAATCAACAGTTTAACAAGCAAAGTCAATGAACAGTCACAGATCATTGATTTGGCTCGTGAAACTGTGAAAGAAATGACTAACGAGCATAAGGAAAAGTGCACAGAATTGGCTGATGCACAAGCCAAAATTGTAGAACTTCAGGGTAAGTTAGACAAATTTGGAAATTCATCGTTAGTCAGAACTCATATTCAAAAAGGTTTAAAAAGGAGTAATGATAAAACAGGGGTGGGGTTTACTAAAGCTTCATCTTCTGAAAATCAAGACTACTCTTTTCTACCAAATGAAGATGAGCTAGCTGATTTTGTAACCACTGCACAAGTAGTAGTGGATCCGATAGCTGTGGACTTGCCAAATAGTCCAGTTTCTTTGAAAGAATCTGTAGGGTCTAACAGTACACCTCATAAAGTGGATGAGGATACTGAAGACAAAAATGCCAACACATTTAAAAAGAGATTTAACAAAAAGAAAATTTATAAGATAAAATCTTGTTTTAAATGTCACACTAAAGGGCATGTGGCAAGTTGTTGTCCTTTGAAGAAAAATAAACAAAAAGTTGATGAGGTTAAAGATGGAAATCGGGTTGGTTTAAATAATAATGTGCAACCACATTGTCAAAGTAATCAACAAAGATTTCAATCAAAGACTTCAACAGCTGGAAGATTTGATAGACCAAGAAGCAATTCTACACAATTTAGTCATTTTAATGGTAAATCAAATCGGTTTCAAAGTCAAAATAGAAATTTTGGATATCAAAATCAATACCAGACTTCTGGTAATCGAAATTTTCAAAGAAGAAACGAACATAGGGGTTTTAATAATTCAAATGTTCAACATCATCCAAATTTTTTCCAAAATTCATGGTATAATAATGGTAGAAGAAGGTATCAAGATAATAATTTTCAGAGGTCAGAAAATCCAAGAGTTTATTGGAACTCTTATGATCAAAGACCTAGTGGAAGTTATAAATCTTGTTCAACAACAGGTAAAACATCCAAGACACCAGTAAGGTGTGATGGATATTGGTTAGAAGCATCTTATACTGATTTATATGGTCGACCCAAAACCGATCAGGTTTGGGTTGTTAAGTCTAACTAAGTTGTTGAGTGTGTGCAGGATGACCAAGAAGGACTGTTGATGTGTTCAACAGTGGTTGTTCCTGTTAAGCATCTGAGGTGAATAGTAGGTTAACATGGGTAACGAACTATTTACTTTTTTGATTGTTTTGATTATACTATACTTTAAACGTGAAAAACTTTTGTCAGATTAAAGTGGGAGTCTGTTTGTGTTTAAATTTCTGTATTTGAAACTTACTCCATAAAAACAAAAATTTAGGGGGAGAAATTTCCCTAAGCCAAAAAGAGTTTAGTTAGAGCGTGTGTTTAGGGGGAGTAAGTTATAAATTAAAAAATAAAAAATACAAAAACATTGAAAAATAAAAACCATAAAAAAAATAGAAAATTAAAAATGAGTTATCACCGTGTGAAAAAGGAGAAATGATAGTACATCAGCAAGTTAGACTGTCACACTGAAACTGAAATTAAATTGCATAAGTGTGATAGCAGCTTCATCAAATGATGTACCAGTAGGCAAAAAGCATGAAATAATCAACTTACCAATGTGATATAAACCTAAATGAACTGTGTATGAGTGGGGAACACATCAGTGGTGTATGGTTTAATGACCTTAAATCTTGCGTTGATAGATTGCCAAAATCTGAAGTTTTGGGTCTTTATACTGTTATTTCATCTGGGGATATCAGGGTTGTCCTTCTGCTGCATCCAGATACATGCTGACCTAGGCACAACCAGGATATCTTAAAAGAGCAAAAAATGCCAAATCCCATAAATGAAGAAACTCTCATAGAGAGTCATTCAAAAAGTGCAAAATGCATAAATCGTACCAAAAATGGTATTTGTCATAGCCCTTGTTAGATATTTTGGTCTCTTTGCTGTACGGAAGTACTTACCTGATCACCAATTATCTAAACGTTGAAAAACAAAACGGATGAATTCAGTATACTCACCTACTACAATGAATCTTTGTGCATACCTTGATCGCGGGGGTATATCCTGAAGTGGGACACACTAATATATCAGAAATAATATTACCTTAAAGTATCATACGGTAATGGTACTTGAAATATTCATGCATTTTGTTTAAGTGGACAAACATACTGGTAATCGTCTTGGACTGCTTTTCATGAAAAATTAAATAAAGAATTATCTAATAGTGTGAAACAGTTTGATTGTGCTGATATGATCTTCTTGCCGGTGATTCTCACAAAAATAGAGTGTTTATTGCTTTTGTAAATAGTTTACTGCTTTCTTAAAATATCAAAAATACCAAAAATATTTTTTTTAAAAAGACTTCCATTTTAAACTGATGGGTTGTTGTTTTTGCATGATAAGATAAAATATTGGTTTATCTTTAAATGTGAAAAAGACTAATGGTTTTTCGAGATACTTGCTTGTGTTGCTAAACAGATTGATGCAGTTATCAAAATGAAGTGCAGAATACAAGTAAAGTGCAGATTAAGAGTGAAGTGAAGATGTGTGAAGATGCATGGTAGGATCCTTCTACTACATTGCAGAGAGAAAGAGATATGAAGAGTTGGAGCTTACTTGCTTAACCAAGGATTGCTAGCTAACTGATCTACAAATGAATTAAAGTTTTGGAGATTGGAAGCATCAGCTAAGGGGGAGTCTGTTGATGTCAGAAGTTGCGTAGCTGACGCTATCCAAAGACCAAAAGAACACAAGATGTTTGAAGACAAAGTTACACTATGAAGCTATTGTCAATGGGGAGTCTGTTGGTGCATATTCGGTGACAACAGCTTAATAGTTTGATTATTTAGTCTTTGGATATTTTGTATTGGGCTTGCTTATTGGTTAGGGAGTTTATTTATTGTAATGGGCTTGGAAAATGGCCTAGCCCAGTAGGAAGCCCAGTTCACAAACATGTGGTATATAAACATGTTTTGTGATTAGGGTTTTAGTTGTTAGAGAATTCTAGAGAGAGAAAGTAGAGAGAGAGAGAGTAATTTCGAATTTAGGTTTGTAGCAAGATCACAGAGATAGGCTGTGAGGTTGTGAGGTCTTGAATTGATTGTAAAACTTCTAGTTTGGATAATCAATAGAAGACCTGTTTGATTGGAATTTCTGTTTCTACTCGTTTCTGTAACAAATCTGATCTAGAGGATTCCGCACTCTAGGTTAGACATACAATTCTGTGAAAGATCCATACATCAAGGGGACTTACAGCAACAATTTAAGGAATGTGTTTAGTGACGGCATCAGATTCCTAATTGATGGAGAAAGGTCTGGTGGCAAGAAAAGCTGCTTCTAGGAGGTTGTCAAGTGTTTTCGCTCGACGATTCCATTCTTGGGTGGTTGGTTTGGTCCTTGTTCCTGTAACTCGAATCCTAGCCCGGTATATCCCATTTTAATTTTACACCATTGTGAACCTTACGCCTTTTTTACTCTCTGATCGAGGTTCTCGGCGTTGAAAAATCTTCGTAAACTAAATCACACGTGTATATGTTGACATTTAAGAGATATACAGTCAAGAAAATCATGGGAAATGGTGATTTATATGCGGATTAGACACCAAAAAAAAAACACTCAACAAATTGCTACAATTTAAGGAATGTGTTTAGTGACGGCATCAGATTCCTAATTGATGGAGAAAGATCTGGTGGCAAGAAAAGCTGCTTCTAGGAAGTTGTCAAGTGTTTTTGGTCGACGATTCCATTCTTGGGTGGTTGGTTTAGCCCTTGTTCCTGTAACTCGAATCCTAGCCAGGTATATCCCATTTTAATTTTACACCATTGTGAACCTTACGCCTTTTTTACTCTCTGATCGAGGTTTTCGGCATTGAAAAATCTTTGTAAACTAAATCAGACGTGTATATGTTGACATTTAAGAGATATACAGTCAAGAAAATCAAGGGCAATGGTGATATATATGCGGATTAGACACCAAAAAAAAAACACTCAATAAATGGCTACAATTTAAGAAATGTGTTTAGTGACGGCATCAGATTCCTAATTGATGGAGAAAGTTCTGGTGGCAAGAAAAGCTACTTCTAGGAGGTTGTCAAGTGTTTTCGCTCAACGATTCCATTATTGGGTGGTTGGTTTGGCCCTTGTTCCTGTAACTCGTGTAGGATCGTTGTAACGACCAAATGAGTCGATCAGAAGAGTTTTTGATCAAATCGAGAGGCGGAAACAAACGTTTTGATGTTGAATCTGCTTGATTTGCCCTAGGAAGTAGTTTAAATGTCTTCTGTATTGATTTGACATGATTACAGACCTGGAGACACCTCGGCAGAGCTTTGCTACCGGAATTGCAAAAGTTACAAATGAAATCTCAAGTCACCTATTTATAGGATTTCCATTCCCTACGAAACTGTCATGTCCATTTCGCATGGAATGGACATTCCCAATTATCCCGTACTACATGACTTGATCTATCAATTCTATTATACGACTCGATACAAGACGAAGTCGACATACATATACACCAACAGACTCCCCCTTGGATGTTGACGAAGTCTTCGGTGTCGAGTCTTCAGTATGACAAGTCTTCAGTCTTGATCAGTCTTCTCGCTCTTACCAAAGTATCTGATACTGTAAGCATCCTTCAATCTTTTCTCTTCTTTCATCAGCTTCTGTAGCTAACCTCCCACTTGGATGTTGATCTAATAATCTTCAATCTCCTTATTCTCTCACTCATCAACAACATCAGCTTCTGTCTTGAACACAGTTCCAGGATCAGAAACTGGCTCTTATGTCTTCAGACTCCCCCTTTCGATAAGCTGGGATCGCAGTCTGGAAGTCACTATCTGCACAAACTCTACCCAAAACATAAATTTCATATTATGACAATTTTAATTTTGGCTTACCACTTGTAATTGGAACATTCAGATTTGGTTTCATTTAACTATTTCAAAATTTCTTCTCATTTCAAACACACTCTCCCAATCCTGTTGTTCATCATGTTCAGCACTCGAAACTTTGAAAATCAGCTTTCCAACATCAGTTGTTGAAAATAAGATGAAATGAAGTCTTTTTGATTTTTCAAAATTTTATGCTAAAACACACTTAAAATCTTTTTGGATTTAGAAAAGCAGTAAAGAAATATTTACAGACAATATTTTTGTGAGTTTGTATAAAAGGATCATATCAGTTTATGACAAATCACTAGCACCGCTGAGCTTTAAACACTTTAAGTTCTAAACGATTCACTTAGATTGTCAGTATACTGGTCCACTTAAATTTTCACACAAAGTTCAACTGTTTCGAGATACGAGAATTAGTTTTTTAAGCACTTAAACTTATTCGCGTGTCCCACCTCAGAATATACTCCCGTATCCAGACTCCTATATTCAGTCTTACAGGTGAATGTACACTAATGATATCTGTAAGGGGTTAATGCGAGACCATGAGAGCTCAGGCTATTGCTTCCGCAAAATCAGAGAGATGATGGTTCGACTTTAGGTGTGTCCCCCTTAGGGATCTTCTTTTCAACAGCACATGATTAGCATTTTTCAATGTTTCATCATTTTTTATGCTGAGGGTGGGCTTTATGATTAAAGCAGTGCAAAGTATTATACGAGGACTAGGCTATTGCTCCCACAAACTCAGAAGTCCTGGTATAATACCCCAGATATCATCACGCACAAAGACCTAGTATGTCAGAAATTGAAAGCCCTTCAAACAAGATTTCGGGGGTTACCCATATATCCGAGAGATGTTCCCCACGAGATAAGTAAGCGTATGATATTTTGGTTTATATCTCGAACACAATCTACTAAGTGTGTAAAAACCTACTGGCATATCATCATTGAGACCGTTTATCACATTTTAACTTTCCAATTCTTTAGCGTACTGCGATTGTCTACTGATGTACTATCATTTCCTCTTTTTCACAACAAAACTCATTTTGATTTTTATCATGTTTTTGGCTTTTTCAAATTTTCTAATGTTTTTGGATTTTCTTAAAAATTCTTACTCCCCCTAAAATTCAAAACCATTTAAAAAAATTTTGACAAACCGATGTAAATTGCTTCAATTCGCCATCCACTTGGCATAAACAATCAGAACTCCCCCTGACAACAAACTATTTTCCCATTATGATTTAAAAACACTTAAGTTTGTTTTAATCAAATGGTTTTTCCGGAAAATTAGTTTTGTTGAAACCACAAACCACTTGTAAGATAGGGGTTTAATTCATCATTTTGTTCTTTCAACCACTTGTATGAGAGTTAAATCAAGTTCAACTTAATGACCTTGATTAACCACTTGTAGGTTCATTTGTAGAAACTTATCAACACAACCACTTGTAAGTCGAAATATAACAATTTTCAATTTCTCAAGAAAGATGCCGATTCCTGCTCCACGATTACTAACTTGGGAGCTCCGGCAAGTCAGGATTTTTACATATGGAATACAAACACCCAATCCTGACCAGCTTTGGGTATGATCTTTTCAGTTTCACTTGGGGTTTGAACATTCCTTTTTGCTTCATAAAAATCTTTTACCCCTTTTTCCTTTCCATCGACCATTCTTCCAAAAATATTTTTCACTTTGTCATTAAAAGCTTTTTCGACATCAAATTCTTTTTTTTCAGAATAGAATTGATTCGAAATCTCCACTTTTCCAACCTTTGATTTTAAATTTTCAGTCCTCAATGGTGGAAAGTTGACATCATCCGTTGGCGGAACATAATTTTCACTTTTTAGCTCAAATTGTGGCTCCTCTGACTTTGACGAGTTAGATTCCTAGCCAGAAAATAGCTCCTCTGATTTTGACGAATCAGAATCATTGCTAGAACTGTTTTCTGATTTCTTAACAACCCACTTTTGGTTGTTAAGATTCACATTTCTTTTGTAAAAACTTTTTGAACTCTCACCAACCTCAAATTTTGAATTTTTGAAAACTTTAAATTGTTTGGTTGGTGGTTCATTATTAACCATCTTTTCTTTGAGTTTAAGAGACACTTCCTGTTGTATGTTGGTTGCCTTTGGACAGTTCAAGGCAATGTGACCAACTTGTTGACATTGATAACAAGTTCTTGTCTCCTTCTTCTTCTGAACAGCTTCATTCTTCATTTCTTCTTGCTTCTTAGCAAGGAATTCTTTGTTCGATTGCTTCCAGAATGAGCTCTTTTCTTCTTCTTCCGAGCTTGACCCTGAAACAAATACAGTTTTTGGTTTATAAGTTTTCTCATTTTTATGATTTTCTGGTGAAATAAAACCTAAACATTTCTTTTTGAAATTACCGTTATGGTTTGTTTTCTTTTGAAAACTCGAACCAGAACTGTAACCTTTTTTCTTGTTTAACCTTTGTTGAACTCTTGAGGTGTACTTTTTAGGTTTTTCAGAAAGATTTACATCTTTTATTTCAAAAATAGTAATTTCTGTTAGTTTGAAAACCTTGTTGATCATTTCAGTTTTAACACCTCTTATTAGAAATTCTTCATCAGAATATAATTTGTCAGAATCATTCAAAGTATATGCTACCTTGAATGTTTCGTCATTCAAATTATTTTTTGATAACAGAAAATCTTTATTGTAAACCTGTTTGCCCTTTTCGACTTTTGGACTTGACGTGTCAGACTTTGACGTTGATTTTGACTCTGACTACTCGGTTTCATCTTTATCCAAAACCTGATCGACCACTTTCTTTATTAACTCAGACTCATGATCAGTGTCAGACGATGTGAAAGTGACATCGATGTTGTCTGGCAAGTTATCTGAAGATTCAGATTCCCACTTTAAGTTGGTTGCCTTTTTGACTCTTTCTGAATGAGGATTTTGTGGAGAATATCCTTTTTCAAGCGGAGGACGACACTTGGTATAGTTAGAACTGTGTTTCTTACCAGTATCCTTTACTTCAGATTCTTCTTCTTCAAACGCTTTCATGCCTTCAACTGTTGGATATATCCTGTCAATCACATAAGAAGCACATGAGTAACTTCTCAATAATCTGTTAACCCTCTCAGTTTCTATCCTCTGTGTTTCCAACTTTTGTTCAAGTACATCACATTTCTCTATGTAATTATTGATGATTTTCTGCTTTGTCATGAACGCTCCATTGTGAGTGTCTTCATAGCTGTTGCTTGTTCACTGCTTGACTCGTTATATTGATTCATAGCTTTGTTTAAAAAATCATAAGATTCTTTCAGTCTGTTCATGCTATGAATCAACTTGTTGTTATGCTTTTTCACAGTCTCACAATTTTCACATTTCTCAGACACCTTTTCTGCATCAGCTTCCTTTTCAATCTTGAAAACTGGAATTTCTTTAACCTGCTTCTTTATTCCTCGGACATTTTCATCATCACTATCAGCTTGTAGTTCTTTGAGCTCTTTCATTTTTCTTGCATAATACAAAGTATCATCATCACTATCATCTCGTTTTTTATCCTTTGCTTCCTTGTGATTCTTCTTTTTCGTTTTACCTGCAAAAAACGAATCATCATCATCACTATCAATTAAATTTTTTTTTTGATAATTTTTAAGTTTTCGAATTTCTTTTGCATCATCATCACTATCTTCAATGATTGACGCTTTTCTTGAAGCTTTCTTTGTTGAAGCTGGTTCTTCTTCTTTCTTTTTTGGATTTTTTTCTTCTTCAATAATTGAATCATCAAAAATTTGAGCAACAAATGCTTGAGTCTTTAAGATACTTTTATTTGGACAGTATTTGTCCCAGCTAAATCCCTCTGGCAATTTTTCATCATCTTGATCTATTATACCATAACAAGCTTTCCTTGATGGCTCCTCGATCATCTTCTTAGCATGTGCAGTTTGTGGTTGTTGTTGTTGATGCAGCTGTTGAGCAACTTGATGATAAATCGCTTTTCGATAATAATCATTGTTGCCGAATGGATTTTGAGCTCCACTTGCTTCGCGATTTGTACATTCTCGCTTGAAATGCCCTTTTTCCCTGCAATGAAAACAAGTAACTTTAGATTTATCAAAACCTAAAGTAGAAACATTAGCATCTCGAAATCATCTCTTCCAGTAATCTGTTTAAACTTCTCAGCTCTCCTCAACACACTAGCCAAACACCACTTTATATCCATTAACTCCATTTCCTCAGCATCAATCTGATCGTAATCCTCTTTTGTCAACATTGGATTTCCGATCCTTCCTGTAACTAAACTTTCATAAGATTCTAACACAGTCACCAACAAAGAAATATGACCTTTGGCAACCTCTTCCGAGAAATTCTGACCATCTTCAAGATTTAATGCAATGTTGCATTGTAGTACTTTGCCATTCTTGGTTGCTGAAAAATTTGGATCGAAAGATGGATATGAAGAGAATCCAGTTTTGTTGTTTGATTCCCGAGATGACCTTCCAGAAGAACTTTTTGCATTAAAAGCAGTTTCAATCTTTGGTGCAATGTTGGTCTTATCACTAGTACCTCCTTTGTAATACAGACCAATGTCTTGTTCACCATCAAAATCCTTCATTCTCGCCATCTTCCGTTGTTCCATTTCTTGAACTTCGAGTTTTTCAATAAACTTGCTTAATGTTAGATTGTCAAACTCATCATCATTCTTCAACATCATAAGATACGTGCCACAAACATCTTGTGGCAACGGATCGGCCAATTTTTCAATCCATTCTTCATTATCTTTTGTGATGCTCAATCTCTTCATGTTAACCACCAGATTGTAATATCTTTCTATAATATGCTTGGTGTTTTCAGTTTTTAATCCACGAAATAGATCGAATTCTTTCTTCAAAAGCGATTTTTTGTTCTTGATCATCTCTTTACTTCCAACAAACTTCGTTTTTAATGCTTTCCATATTGAGTGTGCACTTCCGTTGTGTTACAGTAAAATCAAGATATCTTCTTTAATAGCTTGTTGCAATATACTAATCATCATCTTTTCACTTCTGTATTTCTTTTTCTCATCAACACTTAGATCTTTAATAGAAACATTCTCTCCGTCATCATTAACTGGTCTAATATATCGTGTTTCAACACATTCCCAAGCATCTAAATGATTAGCTTGAACCCAATTTTCAAAACGCTCCTCTCATCCACTATACTCCTCAATATTCATGAGCTTAGGCGGTTTTTGCATAGTGCCCATTTCATTTTCTAGCATCGTATTCTGAGTCATAGTGATCGGGGTTGCAAAGGCGTTGTAGAATTCGTTTTCCATGTTTCGGTTTTTGAAAGTTCACAAAATCAGATTGTTCAAACAAACTGAGATGTTTTCAAACAATCTAGAACAGGTTCAATTCGTGTGACTTGATATTTGCACCTCGTAAATCACCTGGATGATATCACAAAACTCGATTGGACCAAAGACCCACTTAACCGACAACTTCAAGTGTTCAAAAAATCTGATTGGACCACTATATATGGATCACATGGGCCGACATCATTAAAGCTGGGGATTTAATTGTGCTGCATGAAATATAATTGGGCCAGGCTCTGTTGACATTCAAACGACCTGATGTTGTTAACCAATTCGTGTGACCTGAACTCTAATTTCACACGAAATGGACCACCTTCAAACGACCTAGGACTCAATTCGTGCGAAATGGATGTATCTGGTACGAAATGGATGTATCTGGTGTGAAATGGATGATTTGGTGCGACCTGAGACTACTTGATGTCCATTTCGTACGAACTGGAAGTAGATTTCACACGATTTGGACCTTTTGATGCGAAGTGAAGCCAATTCGTGCGAATTGGAAGTCTATTTAAAGCGACTTGATGCTGATGTCACCCAATCGGCCGGATTTTTGTCAAATTGATCAACTTTTAGTTCGATTTTAGGTCTGATACTTTCAAGGATTGTTTAAAATAGTGATTCGCATGTAATATGTGAAAATCAGTTCATTTTGACCGTAAAATCTCGATTAATTTTGAAAAAACGTGAAGAAAGTGAGTAGAAGTGAGATTTTCGGATGAAATCAAGCTGAATCGGAAAGAACTCTTCCTCCTGAGCTCTGATACCACTTGTAGGATCGTTGTAACGACCAAATGAGTCGATCAGAAGAGTTTTTGATTAAAACGAGAGGCGGAAACAGACGTTTTGATGTTGAATCAGCTTGATTTGCACTAGGAAGTAGTTTAAATGTCTTCTGTATTGATTTGACATGATTACAGACCTGGAGACACCTCGGCAGAGCTTCGCTACCGGAATTGCAAAAGTTACAAATGAAATCACAAGTTACCTATTTATAGGATTTCCATTCCCTACGAAACTGTCATGTCCATTTCGCATGGAATGGACATTCCCAATTCGCATGGAATGGACATTCCCAATTCGCATGGAATGGACATTCCCAATTATCTCGTACTACATGACTTGATCTATCAATTCTATTATACGACTCGATACAAGACGAAGTCGACAGACATATACACCAACAACTCGAATCCAAGCTCGGTATATCCCATTTTAATTTTACACCATTGTGAACCTTACGCCTTTTTTACTCTCTGATCGAGGTTCTCGGCATTGAAAAATCTTCGTAAATGAAATCACACGTGTATATGTTGACATTTAAGAGATATACAGTCAAGACAATCAAGGACAATGGTGATATATATGAGGATTAGACACCAAAAAAAACACTCAACAAATGGCTACAATTTAAGGAATGTGATTAGTGACGGCATCAGATTCCTAATAGATGGAGAAAGGTCTGGTGGCAAGAAAAGCTGCTTCTAGGAGGTTGTCAAGTGTTTTCGCTCGACGATTCCATTCTTGGGTGGTTGGTTTGGCCCTAATTCCTGTAACTCGAATCCTAGCCCAGTATATCCCATTTTAATTTTACACCATTGTGAACCTTACGCCTTTTTACTCTCTGATCGAGGTTCTCGACATTGAAAAATCTTCGTAAACTAAATCACACGTGTATATGTTGATATTTAAGAGATATAAAGTCAAGAAAATCAAGGGCAATGGTGATATATATGCGAATTAGACACAAAAAAAACAAACACTCAACAAATGTCTACAATTTAAGGAATGTGTTTAGTGACGGCATCAGATTCCTAATTGATGGAGAAAGGTCTGGTGGCAAGAAAAGCTGCTTCTAGAAGGTTGTCAGGTGTTTTTGCTCAACGATTCCATTCTTGGGTGGTTGGTTTGGCTGTTGTTCCTGCAACTCGAATCCTAGCCCGGTATATCCCATTTTAATTTTACACCATTGTGAACCTTACGCCTTTTTACTCTCTGATTGAGGTTCTCGGCATTGAAAAATCTTCGTAAACTAAATCACAAGTGTATATGTTAACATTTAAGAGATATACAGTCAAGAAAATAAAGAGCAATGGCGATATATATGCGGATTAGACACCAAAAAAAAAAACACTCAACAAATGGCTACAATTTAAGGAATGTGTTTAGTTACAGCATCAGATTCCTAATTGATGGAGAAAGGTCTGGCGACAAGAAAAGCTGCTTCTAGGAGGTTGTCAAGTGTTTTCGCTCGACGATTCCATTCTTGGGTGGTTGGTTTGGCCCTTGTTCCTGTAACTCGAATCCTAGCCCGGTATATCCCATTTTAGTTTTACACCATTGTGAACCTTACGCCTTTTTTACTCTCTGATCGAGGTTCTCGGCATTGAAAAATCTACGTAAACTAAATCACACGTGTATATGTTGACACTTAAGAGATATGAAGTCAAGAAAATCTAGGGCAATGGTGATATATATGCGGATTAGACACCAAAAAACACTCAACAAATGGCTACAATTTAAGGAATGTGTTTAGCGACGGCATCAGATTCCTAATTGATGGAGAAAGGTCTGGTGGCAAGAAAAGCTGCTTCTAGGAAGTTGTCAAGTGTCTTCGCTCGACGATTCCATTCTTGGGTGGTTGGTATGGCCCTTGTGCCTTTAACTCGAATCCTAGCCAGGTATATCCCATTTTAATTTTATACCATTGTGAACCTTACGCCTTTTTTGCTCTCTGATTGAGGTTCTCGGCATTGAAAATCTTCGTAAACTAAATCACACATGTACATGTTGACATTTAAGAGATATACAGTCAAGAAAATCAAGGGCAATGGTGATATATATGCGGATTAGACACCAAAAAAAACACTCAACAAATGGCTACAATTTAAGGAATGTGTTTAGTGACGGCATCAGATTCCTAACTGACGGAGAAAGGTCTGGTGGCAAGAAAAGCTGCTTCTAGGAGGTTGTCAAGTGTTTTCGCTCAACGATTCCATTCTTGGATGGTTGGTTTGGCTGTTGTTCCGGTAACTCGAATCCTACCCGGTATATCCCATTTTAATTTTACACCATTGTGAACCTTACGCGTTTTTTACTCCCTGATCGAGGTTCTCGGCATTGAAAAATCTTCGAAAACTAAATCACACGTGTATATGTTGACATTTAAGAGATATACAGTCAAGAAAATCAAGGGCAATGGTGATATATATGCGGATTAGACCAAAAAAAAAACACTCAACAAATGGCTACAATTTAAGGAAAGTGTTTAGTGACGGCATCAGATTCCTAATTGATGGAGAAAGGTCTGGTGGCAAGAAAAGCTACTTCTAGGAGGTTGTCAAGTGTTTTCGCTCGACGATTCCATTCTTGGGTGGTTGGCTTGGCCCTTGTTCCTGTAACTCGAATCCTAGCCCGGTATATCCATTTTAATTTTACACCATTGTGAACCTTACGCCTTTTTTACTCTCTGATCGAGGTTCTCGGCATTGAAAAATCTTCGTAAACTAAATCACACATGTATATGTTGACATTTAAGAGATATACAGTCAAGAAAATAAAGAGCAATGGTGATATATATGCGGATTAGACACAAAAAAAAAACACTCAACAAATGGCTACAATTTAAGGAATGTGTTTAGTGACAGCATCAGATTCCTAATTGATGGAGAAAGGTCTGGTGGCAAGAAAAGCTGCTTCTAGGAGGTTGTCAAGTGTTTTCGCTCTACGATTCCATTCTTGGGTGGATTGTTTGGCCCTTGTTCCTGTAACTCGAATCCTAGCCCGGTATATCCCATTTTAGTTTTACACCATTGTGAACCTTACGCCTTTTTTACTCTCTGATCGAGGTTCTCGGCATTGAAAAATCTTCGTAAACTAAATCACACGTGTATATGTTGACATTTAAGAGATATACAGTCAAGAAAATCAAGGGTAATGGTGACATATATGCGCATTAGACACCAAAAAAACACTCAACAAATGGCTACAATTTAAGGAATGTGTTTAGCGACGACATCAGATTCCTAATTGATGGAGAAAGGTCTGGTGGCAAGAAAAGCTGCTTCTAGGAAGTTGTCAAGTGTTTTCGCTCGACGATTCCATTCTTGGGTGGTTGGTTTGGCCCTTGTTCCTTTAACTCGAATCCTAGCCAGGTATATCCCATTTAAATTTTATACCATTGTGAACCTTACGCCTTTTTTGCTCTCTGATCGAGGTTCTCGGCATTGAAAAATCTTCGTAAACTAAATCACACATGTATATGTTGACATTTAAGAGATATACAGTCAAGAAAATCCAGGGCAACGGTGATATATATGCGGATTAGACACCAAAAAAAACACTCAACAAATGGCTACAATTTAAGGAATGTGTTTAGTGACGACATCAGATTCCTAATTGATGGAGAAAGGTCTGGTGGCAAGAAAAGCTGCTTCTAAGAGGTTGTCAAGTGTTTTCGCTCGACGATTCCATTCTTGGGTGGTTGGTTTGGCTGTTGTTCCTGTAACTCGAATCCTAGCCCGGTATATCCCATTTTAATTTTACACCATTGTTAACCTTACGCCTTTTTTACTCTCTGATCGAGGTTCTCGGCATTGAAAAATCTTCGTAAACTAAATCACACATGTATATGTTGACATTTAAGAGATATACAGATAAGAAAATCAAGGGCAATGGTGATATATATGCGGATTAGACACAAAAAAAAACACTCAACAAATGGCTACAATTTAAGGAATGTGTTTAGTGATGGCATCAGATTCCTAATTGATGGAGAAAGGTCTGGTGGCCAGAAAACCAGCTTCTAGGAGGTTGTCAAGTGTTTTCGCTCGGCGATTCCATTCTTGGATGGTTGGTTTGGCTGTTGTTCCGGTAACTCGAATCCTACCCGGTATATCCCATTTTAATTTTACACCATTGTGAACCTTACGCGTTTTTTACTCCCTGATCGAGGTTCTCGGCATTGAAAAATCTTCGAAAACTAAATCACACGTGTATATGTTGACATTTAAGAGATATACAGTCAAGAAAATAAAGAGAAATGGTGATATATATGCGGATTAGACACCAAAAAAAACACTCAACCAACGGATTCAATTTAAGGAATGTGTTTATTGACAGCATCAGATTCCTAATTGATGGAGAAAGGTCTGGTGGCAA
>JARYGA010028682.1:0-43647 GCA_030545235.1 Helianthus tuberosus
ATTCAATATCGTCGAGGGGCACGTATGCCGTCTCATCCGCTAAGCACTTTCTCAATTGTGACACATGGAATGTGTCATGTATTCCATCTAAAGTTGGCGGTAATTCCAACCGATATGCTACCTTCCCAACCCGGGCTAAAATCTTGAAAGGTCCTATGTAACGGGGACCTAGCTTTCCTCGCTTACGGAAACGGATTATACCTTTCCATGGGGAAACCTTTAATAACACATGATCACCTATCTGAAACTCGATAGGTCGTCTCCTTCGATCTGCGTAGGCCTTTTGTCGATCTTGAGCCGCTTTTAAACGGGCTCGCACAAGATCGATCTTTTCGTTAGTTTTAGCTACTACGTCATTGGGCGCAATTTCTCTTTGTCCCACCTCTCCCCAACAGATTGGAGTTCTATACTTCCTTCCAAACAACATTTCATACGGTGCCATTTGAATGCTGTTATGGTAGCTATTGTTGTATGAAAATTCCACCAATGGCAAGTGGTCATCCCAGCTTCCCCCGAAATCTATCACACATGCTCGCAGCATGTCAATGAATGTTTGAATGGTTCGCTCAGACTGACCATCCGTTTGGGGGTGGTAGGCGGTACTGAAATGTAATTTTGTACCCATACTCTCATGAAAACCTTGCCAATATCGAGATGTGAATCGGGTATCTCGATCCGACACAATAGATACAGGGACTCCGTGTCGAGATATTATCTCGTTAACATAGATCTCCGCCATTCTTTCAGAAGAGAAAGTCTTCCGAATGGGTAAGAAGTGCGCGCTCTTGGTGAGGCGGTCCATGACCACCCATATAGCATCGTGACCTTTCCTTGTCTTAGGAAGCTTGGTCACTAGGTCCATCGTCACTTCTTCCCATTTCCATACCGGAATTTCTAACGGTTGCAACTTTCCGTATGGTTTCTGATGTCCTGCCTTTACTTGCAAACATGTCAAACATTTTGCAACATACTTGACAATATCACGCTTCATACCGGGCCACCAATAACTTTTCTACAAATCCAAGTACTTTTTTGTAGCTCTGGGATGAACCGAAAATCGGGATTTGTGAGCTTCTTCGAGTAACACGTCTTTTGCTTCACTAAACCGAGGTATCCATATCCGGCCATACATTGTTTTAATTCCACCGGATCTTTCTTCAAATTTATCCACAAAACCTTTTGTTCTTTCCTTTCTTGAATCCATTTCGCTCAGCGACTTGATTTGGGCTTCCTTAATGCTTGCACTTTTATGTGCATTTTATAATGATTACCTGATTTTAAAAGATAGTAACAGGATGTGCTTATGTTGCTTAACGTTTTAATTTCAAGTGTGACATTTAGAAGCAAATGTGCCCAAATATTATTAATCTTTTTAATGAACCCTTTCAGTGACGATCAAGATTGAGTCCTCCCTTTAACCGGTACGTGGCTGGTGGTCAATGGCTTGGCTAAGAAATTAGGATTGTCCACAACTCTGCCATACAGGGCCTGGCTCGGTGACAACAAACAGTTTTTTTTTTTTTTTTTTTTTTTTTTTTTTTTTTTTTTTTTTTTTTTTTTGAGAACGGCGACAACCAGGTTAGTTAAGCTATATTTTTAAAATTCATGTTTTTTTACTAATTTTACAAGTTATTTGTTGTTATGTTAGATATGACAAATTGGCGGCTGGGAAGTCGAGTCTAAACAAATAATTTTATGTACTTATCAACACCAACACCTTTTGTTCTTTTTCTTTTTGTACATTTTGTAACTAGGTAACATGTATACACGCTTTAGCCAACTTTTAACATATGTAACCCATTAGACCGGTATAACCTTTTCCGTTTTCAGCTAACTTTGTATTTTAATATGTTAGGCCCGCTTGAAATAAGTTTACTTTTGGGCAGGTTGGTGGATGGACACAAGTGTATGGGGATGTTTTACATTTTGCAACCGTTAGAGGGGCAGCACACGAAGTCCCATATACGCAACCTGAACGATCACTTGTTCTTTTCAAAGTTTTTTTGGCGGGAAAATTGTAGCCACATCTTGAAGAAAATGATCAAAACATGAGAATCGTGATACCTAATTTATTCTTTGCAATTTATCATGTGAGACTAATACATTTACCCTTATGGTAATTTTATATTGTGTACGCATCTTCAAGCAACATGTACAAGAGAGCCAAGTTATTTTAGAGGGGGTAAAGTTGTCCATTGTCCAAAAATTTAAGACACTTTAGGGGCATTTTAGTGATTTCGACACCTTTGTAACCTATAACGTTAAGGTGAAATGTGAAGAGTCTAAATTAATTGATTAAATTTATTGTAATCTCCACAAATTAGAATGAACGCACCAAATAAAAAAGAAATGAAGGATATGACAATGGTCTTGAAGTTGATAAAGTGTATCAATACGTTTTTAAATTAATTGTATTATAATAAAGTAAATTACTATTTTAATATAATATTTTTCGTTTTGTAAGATGAGAGTGACATGTTTGGTTTAGTAACTAACAAACTTCATACCTAAGTCAACATTTGTAATACATATCATAAATGAATACGATATCAGTCGGAACACCCGTCGCAACGCGCGGGCTTTCACACTAGTATATGGTAACAACCTTCAAAGAAAACCCAGATTCATTAAATTACATTCAGTTTCATGTTTTTATGCTTGCAAATCTGAATCGTTAAATCATTTAAAGCTCACAACTTTTGCGTCATCTATATTAACACATACAGCTTCAATATTATCATGAATCATCAACGTATTTTCTAGAAAATATCAAGCATGACCAGGTTGTACTTTACGCATGTAAGGTTGTACATCTTTGAAAACCCAGCACCATAAACAACACATCGTCATCATCAAGTTTACAGTTTTGAACATTCTACTATAAAGCGTGATATTCATATTGTTTGGACTCGAGAATCAGCATTTATCAAGAAAAATCATGCATTCATTTAACAGTGTGTTTTATATTTCAAAACCATATAACATTCTCACACAAAGGATGCGCATTTACACTAACCTGTTGGTGGGACTTCAACCAGGAGTGTATGATGAAGAAGAAGAATAGAGCAAGATGCTTGGGAGCTTCACTCGACTGCTGATGAATCTTCAAAGGTCTGCGAGAGATGAAAAGGAAATGATTTGCAGGTCTTGTGGAAAGAAGGTTAGAGAGAGAAGGAGCAAAGGAATATTTTGGGAAAATGGAATTGATTGATCCAACAACAAAAGAACACCTAAGTGGCTGCTGTGACTTTATATAGTTGTCAGGGGTATGTCGCACACTCCCTAAATTGTTCATTACTTCAGGTATGCGACCCTTTTAGGGCAACCAAGATCGAGTGGATATTGGGCTTGCCATGTTGGGCCTGAGTTCCAAATCAGATAGGAGTGTGCGCTGGCCCAAGGAAAAACCTAAGTGTGCGAGCTTTTGAAGGTGTGCGGCTTAGCGGGTTGTGTGAGTGAACCAAGGCAACATGATATTCATACAATCCGATTGTGTTCATACAAATATATATATATATATATATATATAGGGTAGGGTTCATGCGAGAACTACCCTTATTGCGAGAACCGCGAGAACCAATATGAACAGGGGGCAATTTTGTAAATACCCAAACAAATTTTAAAACAACCGCCTGTTATACGGACTTCAATCACAAAGTTAATTATTTTCAATATTATATCTCACTTCCGATAAATCTCCCCAAAATATCTCCCCCAATCCTTGCGATTAATCATATCGATTCATAAAAAAATCAAGTTCGACGCTCACAATATCAACAGTTCGTCATCAACATTCGTCGTTTGAATCGACATTAGTGCAATACGAACACAATCATCGACCACGCATTCGTCATTGATTCGAAATCAGGGCAAAACGATCATAATCATTGAGGTTTATTGCACAAAAGAGGGATAATCCGAAGAATATACGTCGTCTAACTAAACGACGGACTCTCGATTCGCTGTTGCACCGTTCTATGAATTTGTAAGTACATACACTTTGTTTTGAAGTCATATATAATAAAACAATTCTTAATCGTCGATTCATAAATGGAATTATGTGATTATGATACTTAAATAGTCGTTTAATATATACATTATTGAAAAAAATGTGTTATATGTATATGATTTTTTGAATGAACAGCGGCGGATCTTGTAATACAACTATATGTAATGTGCTAGTTATGTGTTTGATCATGTAGTTTTTATTAATGAATAATGTTATGTTCATTAATAAACCCTTTACAATGCTTGTTGAACTTTTAAGTTTAATAAACCCTTTTTTTCTCAATTTACGAAATGAGTAAAAAAATAAGTAAATATACATCAAAATGAATTAATGATGAGGAAATTGGAATTAATTTTATAATTAATAATATTCAATTCACACTCATAAGTTATTGTGTAATCCTCTAAATAGCTTGAAGTTTTCCTTGTAAGTGTTCTAAGTTTTTAAGCTTCCGCATGTTTGAATAAAATCTCTGTATAAAGTTTGAGTAAATTGTTTTCTAGCTTTTTGTTACTCTTACTTTGATCCATTTTAATAGGGAATTGAAGGAAGAAAGTCCTGGAACAGGCTGTATAATATGAAGGTTTACTTTGAAATCAAAGATGGACCATCCTTTGAAATACAAGCCATACTAGATACGGGAGCAACAACCTGTTGTTGCAACATTTTGAAGGTTCCAGAAGGGGCAATGGAACAAAGCCCATGGATAGTGAATTATAAAGGATTAGAACTTTAATTGAATTTATGTTATATTAATTAAAACTAAATAATATATATAACTTTAAAATATATATAAATAATATAATCAACAAGTAAATGCAAAATCATGGATATCATAATACAACTTTTCTTGACAATCATTAAGTATGAGAAAGGCAATATATGATTGCACCAACATTATAGTAGAAATCATGAACAAATTGTAATTGTTGTTTAACTCCACACAAATTATTTTTCTTAACTCTACTCGTTTATATAGATCAACATAAAATTTTAATTTTGTTATACCATAGATCTTATTTATGCACAAGCGTATAACCATATATTTAATCCTACAACATCACTAAATCCATTTAAATTATAAACTATACAAAATGAAAATATAGTACATACATCATTTATATATTACCACCAATACAAGCAGATATACCAAATACAATTGCACTGTTTAGTCCATAAATATTGAGTTTCATACTTTGTGATATTGAATTTAATTGTCTTTCATGAGTTCTAAAGCACATATAATATTCTCTAGATTGCAAATTAACTTACTCAAATCAAAATAATTCAACAATTTTACTTACAACTTAACAGGGTTAATATTTAACATCCTCAAATCAAACTAATTCAACAATTTTATTTACAACTTAACTTGGTTAATAAAGAAGCATAAATATATAATCATGGTGTGCCATGACTATGCAGATGACCATCACTAGATTGTAAGAGTCCAAAACAACATATATTATAATTAAATTAACTAATTAAATGATAAGCCAGCCAATTTAGAATAATAGAAGGGGTCATTTGTAAAAGATAAAAAAAATGTGCGTAATATCGTCGTCAACGAAAACTAAAGTTATTCAATTAATAATGAGTATTAGAAAAAAAAAATGAATTAGCCAATTGTAACGTCATAATTATGACGTAACATCTAAAACCCGGTGAATACCAACATGCTAATTTATATAATAACTTCTAAAATCAATTGAAAAAAAATATAGATAGAGTTCAATTATAAGACTACATCCTAGAATTTATAGTAATGATCAGTGTTAAGTTTATATATTTATATTAATATTAATAAGTGCCACTAGTAAGATTGATGTATCATCATCATCAAATATAGTATGAAATAATCTTACAAAGCATCATACCTTTATTAGTAGAGATTGCAGATCCGACTTTGTCAGTAGTGGCTACGCATCTATCGTTTCCAACTTTCCATCGCATAGGAAACCCATCTTTCATCTTTTCGGATAATTATTTGGCTGCTTTCCCAACATACGATATTGATTTAGGCTAGAAAATAATGCACATCAAAGGCGAGGAAAAGGGACCAAGGGTGGCAAACATACATAGAGCACTTTCGTGCTGATAACGTGTTGTGTAACAACGACCTAATAGCAACAATATATAAAGTATATAAACATATGAGTTAAGATTAGAGAGATTATGGAGACAAAAGGAAAATGGAGAATGTAAGAATTTCATTTTTATTGATGTGTCTCATATAAAATACATGAGCCATTATATATAGGCTATAACATCAATACAAACATAAATGTGACATGGGAGTTAGAAATATGGATAGTCACTAATAATGGATGCATTAAAATATAAAAAAATATATGGAACGAAGAAAAGTGTAAACGAAGTTTTACCGTTTCTAATCTTGAACTTGGGAGGGCCCCGGTTGCAGCAGCGGTTAAGATTCTAGTAATGCTGGCACCTCGAGGCACAATAACACCATCCCTTATGGAAATAAATTGTTGACCTTGACTAGATTTTCCCAGGTCAAATATGTCAGATAAGAAGCTTAGTATAGAATATGACATATCAGTAGCAAAAAGATTTTGTGTGTTTATTATATTTAAAACCTATTTGTTTTGCAAAAAGGGCATTACCGTCATATATAAACTTTATACAAGAACTCGAAGTTAAAGTCAATATATAATCTGACTTAACATCCCAATAAGTCCTAAATATGATATCACAACAGTAAGTAAAGTGATTCATGTCAAAATAAAATTATGTTTAAGACTTGATTTCATGCAAAAGGGCATTTTAGTCCTTATAAAAGCATATTTTTCGATTAATTATGTAACTTCAGTTTATGACCAGAATGTAAGTGCCAAAATATGCTAAATATATTTACTAATCAGTACTTAGTTCATTTGCATGCTCATTTATCTTAAAAACCTTATTTTTAGACAAAAGGGCATACTAGTCAACATATAGCATAATAACGGAAACAAGTGAATAAACTTAGATTACTATGTGACCATGTAATTTAACCTCAGAGGGTTACACTACAACATAATATGGTCACAAAGGAACCTTAATGCATAAAGAAATTAAGCTAATTCGGGTCAGAACTGAAAGTCAAAGCAAAAGTCAAGCTTTTGCGACTTTCGGTTGCGAACCGAGCTTAAAATTAGAATTGTCGGGTTGAACATGTTTATACATGTTCTAATAATGTTTACCAAGTTATTAGAGTGATAAAACATGTTTTATAACTTCAACATTATCAGATTTGAATTTATTTAAAAACTGACCAGTTTGACTTTTTATTTTAATTACTTTGACCCGACAATTAACTAAGTAAACGTGCTAATTAGGAGGTGCCCTTTTGAGGGATTAACACCTACCTAATTACGATCACGTAGCCATATTCTCCTCGAATAATGGCTGGACCGTTTAGGTCTAAACCGAAAGTCAAAGCCTTTTAGCGGCAACTTTGACTTTCGGCTTTTAAAAACTTAAAAACCGAACAAGAGGGCTAGGGAGACTTACAACAGGTCATAGCTCGAAATATTTAACTTAGGAGATTCTCCTATGATCAGGAATCTCCAAGAAAGCTCAAGCAAGTGAGAAGAGAATAAATATTGAATGGTGCAAGAAATGAAGGCACCCCAATGCCTCTATTTATACTTGAACATCAAACCCTTGGATTATGATAAGTGTTAGGGATCTTCAAGGATCACTCCAGGTGTCTAAACTGGTTTTAAAAACCATCCAAGGATCCATAGATTCGAGTTCAAGAGTGTAAGAGGTTTGAGTGGTGGCTAAGGAGGTGAAACCTGCAGTTGGTAACACAATTCTGCGAAAAACAGCGCGTCGCGTCGCGCCAGAGCAAAAGAGGGGAGGTGTTGCGTGACGCTACACCTAGACAACTTTTAGAAGTTGTCACTTTTGGTCCTTGGTCCCTCAAAACCTTTGTATATTTCCATTTTTGACATATTTAACCCCTCTAAGGCACTTTAAGTTATATATTTGGCACATTTGATCTTCAAGATGGATCATAATTATTCCCGGGAGTGTAGTCGAACATCGTTAAGCTTTGGATTTCGGTTAAAGGTCACTTAGAGGTATAATTAAACATGTTGACGCTTTTAACCTTTCAAATTACCAACTTATGATTTAATTCATAAACGGTTTTGTATATCCAACATGTGGCTCGTTATTATATACGAATACAGTAAAAGGTCATTTAGAGGCATAGGTTTAGCATGTTGACACTTTTAGTCCTCCGCATACATCTTTTCACCGTTTGACAACATTAGTCCTTCATAGTTAACTTTTTACACAATTAGGGTTTTGGACACATGTCTTCACATCATTGGACACAATTTTATGAGGTGTTACACAATAACAACCGTAATTAGGTAATTACGTTACCTAAGTAAAACTTACCTTTTTGTCATGATATTATCTAAGTAAAACTTACCTTTTTGTCATCATTGGTTGGCTTCAATGGCGCTTGATGTTGAATCTGCATACTAAAGATTAAAGAATATTACTACAATAATTAATAGAAAGGACGTACCCCTTACTGGGTATGCTGGTTACACCATCTTCAATTCCATCTCATATAAAGTATACCCCAATCTTATAACACGATGTTTGTAAAGAAAATGTTTACCTGGCACATTTATGTTTAAATTGAAACAATTGACTTCAAAATGTTCTCGTAATATATCAAATCTTAAAATGAACTGTAAAGTGTATCAATGTCAAAAGAATTTGAAGCTATGGTTACTCAGTTGCATACCATACATCATAACCTATAGTACCTTTTTACAGCAGTAATAGCGGAAAAAACTGAATTAGAAAGAACTCAACCAGTAACATAACCACCAAATCAAGAGAAGGTTCGACGCTAGTGATGGGACCATAACCATGCGCTTTTTAAACAGTATTTACCTGAATATAAGGAGCAAAGCCACCTTCATCTCCAACATTTGTTGTGTCCTGTCCATATTTCTTCTTAATTAACCTGAAAAGACATGGAAAAGATTATCAATCACACACCAACATAATTAGTAACATGTTTTAACTCGCCTTGAAATTATGATATACTTAACACCCATTCTCATTGCTTCTTTAATCAAGAATTGTATGTAAAGAGCTAAGCAGAAGAAACATAATCACAAATCAAAACCTTCAAGTCAAGATATAAGACACGAGGATACAAGGTGTTGTTGAATTACAAACATACACACTTCTGGGCAACCAGGAGACATATTGGAACTATGTAACACTACTACTAGTTCTATACCCTTATGGTGGATGGGTATTTTAAGGTCATCATGACAAAAAAGAGTTGATTTTTAAGAAAAACATCATTTGTTAACAAACGTGCAACCACTATATGCAGGCATTTCTTCCTGGATTAAAGGTATAACAAAAATATTTCCATCACATTCGCTTTGATTTCTTTAGGTTTAACCACATAAACTAAATATGTACATTATCATAACTAATAGTTTAGAATAATGTGTACCCGACGACCAGAAATTCATGCAATGCTTCTGCACAGCGTGAGGTAGAGTCTATCTTCATACTTGCATTGTAGCCAAAGTCCCGGAAGTATTAAACTATGGTAACTACTGAATTAAAATAAATATGAAATTCCATTACGACATAGGTGATTTGACGAACTATTGAACAACTTAGTTAAAAAAAGTCACATAGCTAGAAACAAAAACCAACTATTACCCATATTCCATAAAACACAATCATGTGTGTGCGTGATAGTTGATTTTTTTTTTTGTTAACTTCTGAAGGTCGCACACAAACAGAGTGATACCTGTATAATTTGAAGCCTCACAAGATTTTAAAGTGGGTTTAGGTTTTATACGACCCACCTTTTGTACACATCAAGCCGGTTATGCTAGCCCACCGCCACTTTTTAACCTATATATTTTAAAATAATTAATGCATTAAACATTATTGTAAAAAAACTATATTACTATAATATTGAGCTAAATCACCAGACAAAAGAATTTAGGAGGTTGAGACTTCCAACTTGTACTTTATGTATTTGACCCATTTGGGAAGAACAATAACCCAAATCAACTCGTTCATACCTGCTATGATCTAACAAGGGGTCGTTTACCTTTCTGAGTTTTGTGCAAATGACGAATATCCTTTCAGCATGATCCGACGGTCAGGTGGCTTTCAGGATTAGGTTGATTATAAACAAAATTAAAGTCAAGTTAAAGATATAAATCATAGAATGTTTTACCCAACATGAAGCCGGTCTTTGGCAACATCCAAATAGAAATGCGAGAGATCCACAAAAGCAAATCGTTGATCTGATATAGAACAATACATTTACAATCAATCAATAAGAAATCTTTTAACGAAGAAATGATAGCTTTCACAACATTCTTTAATGTTTTTTTTTTCACATCACTTTCAAGCAGAAACAGAGCATGTTGATTGCAATAGCATTTTCAGCCAGCAAAATATAATCAGAATAAATAATAATGTAGAAACTGTCTTCAAACCAAACACATATCAAAGGAAAATTTTCACTCGCCTTAATACTTGAACTTCTTGCAACGTCGATAATACTCTTGTGATCCTCCATATACTACACACCAACATCAAGAAAAACTGATAGATAAGATACTTCTATACAACCCTAATTATGCAAACCTGAGGGTTGAGACTTGTCCGTCGTTGCTAATAACGACAAGCTATGTTCCAACACCACTGATTTTGTGAACAAACGATATAAGCATCCAGGCGTTCTCAAACCTGAAACCATCAGATGTGACTCTGCTTAAAGAAAACTCCTCACTACTCGAAGAACCGGTGACAAGCAGGCGGCAATGCGACTGAGACAACGGCGGAATCGTTGGATCTGGGTGGAAAGGGGTTTCACTAATTGAAAATCAGAAAGCATAATTGTTAGCATTGAGGGGTAAACGATGGGTATGGGTGGTTTTTGTTACCTGCAACAGCGTATCAGCGGATGACCAGGAGCATCAAAACCGTTGCTAACTTCTCCTTCTATAAGAACTTTGGTAATTTGAAGGGCTGAGATCTGATCTCAGCTTCATCCGACGGTTATAATTAAAAATAGGAGGCTTTGACTTTAACGGTGACATAAGAATATAGAATTAGTGGTGTGTGTATTTGGTGTATATTACAATTTCTTAAGTTTAATAACAATAAAATGAAAAATGGTTAAAAAAATATGATGTTACGTAATACTTATGATGTGGTAGAATAAAATTTTAAAAAAATTATCGTTTACTAGTTTAGTCGGTTAACTTTGTATAAAACTATAACTATTTAAGAGTCTGGTACGAGAAGGTAAGTTTAATTCTTCTTACAATATACAATTTATCAATTTGATTTAACATGTGTGATGATATTAATATTCCTAACTAGTTTATAAACCCGCGTACTACATGGATTGAAGAAAAAAAATAATGTAATTTTATAATATGTAAACCATTTTACATAAATGAATTATTCTTATTAAATCAAGCATTGTAAAATCAAGATACACATTTACAAATTTCTAAACACTTCTTTATACACGACATTTGTAGTTTTGTTTCTAATTTAACCATCCACATCAAGTATCAGTAGCTTAAGGTCAACTTTTTGCTCTGGACAATGTCACATATTATTGGTCATGCTTAAAAACTGTTTTTTAGAAACAAACCAAACTTACATAGCAATTATTCCTGACTTTTATCAAATATTACTTATGGATAAGATATGCTCCAAAAAAACGCGATTGTCATCGTTACCGATAAGGTTCCTCACTGTAATAAACAATTAATTGGTAACCTTGAGCGAAATAGGTAAATCTAAATAAGGAATTTCAAGCATACAATTAAAATACATTTGATATAAATTTGTTTGTGAAGACAAATTTATATATCTAATCACATATGGTAGTGATGAAACCGAGAATAATGACTACATAGAGAATAACGATTGATTAGAAAATTTACCTGGTGTGAGTTAACTTGCAGGGAGAGGTGGGTGATTAAGAGGGTTTTGGTGTGGCTACAAAGAGGACCAGTTCAATTATAGGAGTTTAAAGAGTGTCTAATTACGATTTTTAATTCTAATTTAGAAAACCAAAGTAAATCTAATTAAAATTTGTTTTCCATTGGTAACATCATAATCGAATTCATATTAAATTTAAAAGGCTTATACTTGTATTTTAAAAGCTCAATTACGTTGAAAATTGTCAAGTGGCATTTTATTGGATCCTTTTAAAAAGCTTATAGATAAAATTAACTTGTATTTTAAAAGCTTAATTATGTTAGGAATTGCCAAGTGGCATTTTATGGAATCCTCGTCGAAGCCTCTTGTGCCCCGCCCTCCCTTATATATACGCTTAAATTGGACAAATTAATTCAATATTATATTTATTATTTTTAAATGTAAAAATTATTATTGTTTTAATAGTTTTATTTATCATTAGTGATTACTATACTTTTAATCATTATAAATTTATTACTTTTTGTTTTTTTGGATTAAAACAACTCTATTGTCTTTAAAGAAATATTAAACTTTTAAATTACTAAATATGAAATAGCTAAACAAACCTTATGACATATGCAACGTAATTATTATTACTATGCATTATAATATTTATTCAAATATGATATATAAATATATATTATTAGTGAATTGAATAAGAAAATGTCATGTGACATTAATAGAACTTTTAAATGAGAAAATGCCATATGGCATTAATAGGACTATTTTATTAGAATTAGATACTCCAGAAGTTAACATACCTAACTAAAAGAGTATAAAACGACAACACACATTAATGAATTACTAGTCATTTACCAGCGCGATGCGACGGGGGTGACCATATACAATAGGATACTCGTTTACGTTAGTTTATCAGTCGTCTCGTGATACAGTACTTAAGTTAGTTTTCTTATTCGTGATATGTTGGCACTCGTTTTTCTCTTAGTTTATCGATTCTTTGGTGATATACTTTTGTTAATTTTTTTAGTTGTTAGTTTATCAATCTTTCCATCAAATCAATCATAAGTACATAATGCTTTAACCTTTATATCAACAAAATTTCGGTGTTTATAAAGAGAAATCTAAAAAAGTCAAATTTTGACCTCTATACATTAAAGATTTTGGAAATACAAGTTTAAGGCAGCTTAGAGCTTAGGGCGGTAACGCCACCCACATTTAAAACCACCGGAACTAGGTCGAACTGACCCAAAACCAAGAACCGAATTCTAAACCTTTAAAGAACCGATGAAACAATTTGGGCTGGACTTGGATTGCCTGGCGGGCCGCGACCCAGGTGGGCTGGTCCCGTCACGAGCCGCCAGCTAGGCCCATCTACAGCCTTTTTTTATTTTTTTTATTTTTTTTTTGTTCTTTGCTTGTTCACCATTCATATCAATTCTAAACCATTTTAATCGATCCTATGGGCTGTTAGCTGATTATAAACACCTATCAAGACACTTGTAATCATCCTAGGAAACCCCTAAACACTTGGCATGATCCTAGAAGTTCTCAAAAACTATAAATAGGTGTGGAAGTTTACTTGAAAAACTTGCACCTTTCATTCTTTCACTCTACCTCTCATAATTGGAAGTTCCTGAGTATTTGGGAGCATCCTTTGAGTTTTATTCAGCCCCTAGGACCATTTGTAAGTGTTCCTTTCGTGGCTTATTCATTTTAGCAGGCTTTTAAAGCCAAAAGTCAAGCATTTTCGATAAATGGTTTGACTTTCGGTTTAGACCTTAATGGTCAAGCCATTGTTCGCAACGAACATGGCTACGTGATCGTAATTAGGTAGGTGTTAACCCCTCAAAAAGGCACCTCCTAATAATCACGTTTGCTTGGTCAATTGGCGAGTCAACATATTAATGTTTTAAAAAGTCAACGGACTAGTTTTTGAAATAATTACGATCTGAGTTTAGAAGTGTTCTAAAATATGTTTTATCACTTAAACAACTTAGTAATAATTTTTAGGAAATGTGTAAACATGTTCGGCTCGTCAATTCTAGTTTTAGGGTCGGTTCGCAGCCGAAAGTCATGAAGTTTTACTTCTGCGTTGACTTTCGATTATGACCCGAATTAGATTAGTATGAGACTGATTTTAGGTTCCGTTATGATCTTAATATGATGTAGCACAACTCTCTAAGGTTATATTACACGATCATATTAGTAAACTGAGTTTTTGCGCATGTTCCGCTATTATGCCATACTTTGACTATTATGCCCTTTTTGTTAAAAATAAGGTTTTAGACCCTAACAAACTTGCAAATGATATAGGTACCGATATGTTAACATGTTTAACATATTTTGATGTTACAAATCTTCATAAACCGAGTTTTCGTATTATATCGTAGATTACGCTTTAAAATGACCGAAATGCACTTTTGGCGCATAGAACGGTTTTAAATGTAGTTTCTTATATTAAACTCATTGCCTACTGATGTAATATCATAATTAGGATATTTTGGGATATCAAGTCAGTTTACAAACTGAGTTTATGCACAAGTTCTTGAATTATGTCCTTAAATGACGATAATGCCCTTTTGGCACCTAAAATGGTTTTAAAGCATAATTTTCATACAAAACCTTTTAACTATTGATATGTTATATTAATTAACATATTTTGGTCATATAAACCTGGTCATAACATCAATTTTCCTAAAATATCGCAAATATCGTCATTTAACGACTTTAAAGCCGTTTCGGCGCATAATATGGTTTTAAACCATAGCAATCAAGACTTGTTACCTATTGATCGTATAAATCATATTAAATATTTTTATAGTAGGTACATGTTATAAACTCAGAATCCCAAATAAGCTTTCAAAACTATGTGTGAAATTACCAAAATGCCCATACGGTGCATAGTTTGGTCTTAAACACACATATGTTTGATATCCTACTGATATTATATCATAAATGGAGCGTTTTCACAGAACGTTTATGGTCGTAACATCGGATTATACGCAATTTCCTTTTATACGTCGCTAAATGACCAAAACGCCCTTTTGTGGCATAGTTTGATTTTAAAACCTTAACGGGCATACAAGTTGATATCCTATTGATATTATAACTTGTTTAAAGTATATTGGCAGATGGAACTTGTTCATGACTCATCCGGTTACCCGTTATCGCTTATACGCGTACGGTTAGACTTACGAAACTAGTTTACGTAAGTTTACCAAAACGGGTTTAACCTTATCATTTTTATCTCATTTTCCAGAATGTTATTTTTTTACCCATATTATACAAGTCCAATCACTTGTTGGGTTTAAACTACATTCTATTCCGGTCATCACTTAATCTAGCGTATTGTACCGTTTTTTATACTTTAAGCTAGCCGGTCTAAGTCTATGACTTAAATAAGACCCGTTAGAATTCTAATTGGTTATTTATACCAATACTCCAGACTAGAGCCTTCCGGTAAATTGTTACCTACGCTTACTTAATTGAATACGACTGAGTTGTTATAATTCTTGCATTTTAAGACGAGAGCTAGCTCAGGTAAATACTCTTAACCTATTTCCCTATATGGGCTTAGGATATGGTAAAATATTTACCGCGTGGTCAGGTATGAGATTCGAAGACCAATGTGTCGGGAAATTGAAATAACCCGTTTTAATTTGTATTGGTTGACTTAAACATTGGGGAGTTAACGTGACCGTGTCTTGGATATCCTCAGCTCATTTCATTTATAAATGGCCATGACCTAAGCGCGGGGTGTAGGCATACACCTGACAGATGCTAATGCTTATTAAAATATTTTTATATAACCCGATAAGGGTTTTCCCAATAAGGGAAAAATGGTGTGTCGGTTAATCATGAACCGACATAGTTTTCGAGCCCTATATGTATTGTCACGTTATGTAAAATTGATAACATGAGATATAGTTTATCCCAAGTTATAAAAGATTTTTCGTGCCTTGTGTACCTAAATCAATTTTTGAAAATGCTTTCAAAATTTGTCGGTTGATTGTATTTACCAGTGAAAACTGACGTATTTTCAAAAGACTAAGTTACAGATGTAAATAGGTAAATAGGTTGGAAGCTGCTCGGTATTGCTAGAAGAGGAATTTGCAACTCCTTTGCATAAGCTTATTAGTCTGTTAAACTTCTTTTGTATATAATGATCCGCCTGTGGATTCTTATTACAAGCTCATTTGTATTTATTACTTTGGTATTTTCGAACAATTGAGTTTGTAATAATATTTTATATTCCAAGACTTCCGTTGTGCTATTCTGTGTATATTTGACTATGACGATACCAATATTACGTCACGATACTCCCCACCGGGCCCACGGGGCTGTGTGCTGTAAATATCGAGGTGTGACATAATACGGCACCGAAAGGCTTAAAGAAGTGGCTTATTTTACCAATTAAATAAAATTAAGAAAATTTGTTTTATATAATCGGGTTTATCCCATATTAAAGCTACCTTTGTAAAACATGGGTTTTATTCCCATCTGTTTAATAAATAAAATCCGGTGTTTCTAAACTCTGAAATTTTTCACGGTCCTGATGAAATTTTCCGCTGCAATATTTTCAAAATAACCACCGGTACCACTTGACTGTTCACGGCTCCCATCCAGGGTGATACAGTGATATCAGATATTATTTTATATTTATTTGAATTTTAATTTTAATTTCCTAATATTTTGTTATTTAGTTTCCTATTTGAATTGTAATGCCCAATTATAAAATGGGATCTAGGGTTTATTGTTTACTCAGTTTTTGGTTTATTATTGAATAGAAAGAACTATGTTCTCGAACCTTTTGGTTCCTTTATCGTCTTTGATTAACTAATTGTTCTTGAGCCATTTGATTGCACGCGAAACTGCATCAGTTGGTATCAGAGCTTTGGTTCTCAAATGGCTCTGCGTGGAGGAAGATACTTGCTCGATCGTAGATTCACTGACAGAGGCAACGACAGAAGTATGTTTGTTTCACGTGCTCGTGGAGAAGATCGACACCCTGTTCGTAGAATCGCCGACCGAGGCAACGACAGAGTTGATTCCGACCCACGGGATCTTAAGATCATGCAACTTCGGCAACGAGTCAGAGATCTCGAGTTACAACACGAGATCATACGACTCAAGCAAAGGATCCGGGATCTTGAGGACTCGTCATCCGGGGATGAGGAGCATCCTACCAATGAAGACATTATCTAGGATTATCCTCCCGTATATGACGAATACGTGGATGAGGAATGGTATTCTTGGGTTACCGGTGGTGATCGGTACTTACCGGGTGATGAATTGGGTTCCAAAAGTCATAATGTTGAAGGTGTTACATCGGTAGAAAACGGTGGTGTTGCAGTGACTCCCTTTGGCGAGGTGATGGCTAAGGATGGTGTTGATAAGATTGCTAGCGGTGGTCATGCGATTTCCTTGGCTGACCCACAAATTTCGAAGGTTAGCTTGGTTAATTTAAATATTACTAATTCAAAAAAGTTATCTCGTAATAATGTGAATGCTTTGGATCATTCCTATGGTGGTGAATTTGCGGAGGGATCTCATGCAAAGTCTTCGGAATATACCAAATATTATGGAGACTTGAAATTTTTGAAACCAGGGGCGGACCTAGGTTAAGTCGTGGGTGGGCGGGCGCACCCCTTGAAAGAAAAAAAGTTAGTGTAACTTTTAAATAAAAATCCAGAATGCACCCCTTGAAAATTTGAAATCGCACCCCTTAAACTTGACTCTAATGAAGAAGATGTGAAGCCAAAGAAAAAAAAGGTAAAAAAAATTATTAACCTGAAGTTGCAGGTGGAGTTGTGAAAGAGAAGAACATTAAAATGAAGAAGATGAAGTGTTTTAAACCTATAACTCCATCTTTAATTAATATATAATATTTTTTTTTCCTTTTCCAAAGCTAAAAAGCTAGTACATTGCTGATTGGTGTACAGACATATAGGCAAAAAAACATCTTACTTATTTAATTTTTAAATAAATAAATAAATAAATATGATAAACTCATGAGCTAGATTTTAACTTCTTTGGCTACTTCTTTATCCATATATATCTTTTTTTATTAGTCTATTTGATTTGTTTTGTGTACATATATCGATTTGGTGAATATCTCTTTGGATTTAAAAAAAACTATTCTTTATTTTTTTTATTGTTCACGCAAGTTAACACTTTTCTGATTACTTTAAAAATGCAAGCAACCTAAATTAGGCCATCTCAATTTAGTTTATTTTTGGTTTTGCTAATTAAATAGTGTATTAAATTTATTGTATATAAAATTTCGTTTAAAAGAATCTGTAAAAGAAATACTGAAAAAAATATTAAACGGATACTGAAAAAAATATTAAACGGTTAACAACAGTGTAAGTACAACTGTACAAGTAATTAATTTGATTTTTGAAGATGGGTTGAATTTCAAAGATACCCAGACCCGGCCCGGCCCGAATCAGACCGACTTTTTTATAATACTTAGTGGCAGACAATCGACTACTACGAAATTCCGTACCCAATGAAAAAAAATTCTGGGTCCGCCACTGTTTGAAACACGAATCCAAGGAAAATATTGTTGTTGAAAGTTACCATAATTATGATGAGTTTTCGTGTGAAGCGAACATATTAGAAATTCTAAATGAAAGTGATATTAGTCAAGGACCAAACATCGAGGTTGAAAATAGTGGGGAAAAGGTTGTTAAACTCATTGCTCATGTTCTGAAAGAATGCAACGAGTTCTATGGTTTACAACCATATGAGTTTCTAGTTCGGGTTGAGATAATTGAGCAAGTCAAGCCTACAGTAAACAGGAGCCCCTTCGACCCAGGTGGTACAAATTTAAACTCGAGCGAGATGGTTCGTGAGGTTGAAATTTTTATGCGGGTCGTGATAATAAAAAGTTAGAATCGGGTTGATGTTCCTTTTAACCCAGGTGGATTTGGTTCGAAGGCAAAACTCGAGGACGAGTTTTTTTTAAAGAGGGGGAGTATGATGCAGGGATATCAGATATTATTTTATATTTATTTGAATTTTAATTTTCTAATATTTTGTTATTTAGTTTCCTATTTGAATTGTAATGCCCAACTATAAAATGGGATCTAGGGTTTATTGTTTACTCAGTTTTTGGTTTATTATTGAATAGAAAGAACTATGTTCTTGAACCTTTTGGTTCCTTTATCGTCTTTGATTAACTAATTGTTCTTGAGCCATTTGATTGCACGCGAAACTGCATCACAGGGTGTGGTCGGGGGTCGTGACAGAAGAAAAATAAAACTTTTGAAGACCTTTTACACCCAAACTCAAGGTGCATAATCATCCAAGTAGCAGCATTAATATCCAAGTATGCATGATTTTAGTGGCTGTAACTGTATTTCTTACAATGCCAATAAACTGACTTTCTTTTGATAGTATGCAACAAAAATGTGATACACCAAACTTACGCAAAGATGAAAATTGCACAAACATTCAAAGAATCCAAAAATGGTTTCCATAGCAAAAACAAGATTCATTCAGATCGAGTCAGATGTTACTTATGGATCAAATCAACACAGACAATCGAGAGACCAGATCTTGCAAACCTGTTTCTGAAATTTTTGATGATATGATGTGTACGTCACTTTTTGGTGTTTTTAATTGAACCTCTCTGTATACCTTAAGCCGTTGTTGCCACCGCCGCCACGTCTTACTGGAAAAGGGAAAGCATGACTCATTGAATCTTGAAAAGATGTTTCAGTTTGACCACCAACTTCCATTCTTCGTTGGTCAACTCATCCTATATACATGCAGAATTATGAACTATATAAGTTAACCATACAAACATATATGTAATCATTATAAATCGCAATTTTAGGTTACCCGATAATTGGCCTTTAAGACATCGATGGAGTTTCTTGTGATGTGGCTGACAAGTTCGTCTTCCATCTCAAAATGTCTCCCGAACATTTTTTGCTGCTCCTCAGCATTGCTTCCCGTTATCTTCACATGCAAATGTAAACAGTTAAGCATGTAAGATAATACTAAGAACGGTCTTTCTAAGATATTAATTTTATTTTTAAAGTAGAGTGATTTAAGAGGAGTATCAATTTTAAACAGACAAACTTTAGACCTATTTAACCCACCCTCTTACTTTTAAACTAAATTTACTGACTTTACCCATTTGACTAGTTAAACAAAACATAACTCTCGATCGAAACAGCAACCATATCCCACTGCAAATTGCACCTAATCTTGTTAAGAGACAAAATACAAAAATAAAGAAAAAACACATTTTGAAGGGTGATTTCAGTACTCTGCCTTGCTCTTACCCTAGGTTGTCTAAATCGTGATCACCAATGTGCAAATAAAAGCACACACCAGAACAAAAAAAACGCAATAATTAAAAATATAATAAATACAAGGATAGAAAATTAATGCTGCTACCCAAATATAATTAAAAAAAAAACTTAATACATTTAGCAACTTTTAAAAATATATATCTTTGGGGAAGGTAATATATATGTAAAATATTATTTAGTTGACATTGCTTATAGATGAATAAAACCATACTAGAATATTGAGGTTGTAATTTAGTCCCATTGATTGCAGTTATGTTTAATCTCTAATGTGTTAACCTAAAGGATTGTTTGAGTGCCGTCCAAATCATTACCAAGTTACTTGATAGCACATTGATAAGGTCATATTATGTTGGTAAAAAAATAGTTTTTTTAATCTCTAATGTGTTTAACAAATGTTTGTGTGCCAGCTCATTTTGCCACCTCCACAATATATAAAACACTAATCAAGTAAAGCTGCATACCTTGATAGCCACCTTCTGTCCTTTCTTGGCATAGTCGACAGGCTTGTGGTTATTCTCGATGGACGAGATCCGCCCAATATCAATAAAATCCCTCTGAGGAATGCAAATTGGAGTTCCAATCTGCAAAAAATAAAAATTTGGTACTGAAAAAAGGTATCTATTGAGAAAAAATATTATATTAAATAAAGCAGCAGAAGTAATAATCAGAGAGTGTACTTAGGAGCATACGATACAACTACGAAAAGAACTCCTTAGGCAGCTAATACAATTGAGTACAAAACAGCTTAAATGTAAAGTAAATTTGGCAAAGATAATTCATGCATTCAAGTTACTCGTTAATAGATAATAACGATTCAGGGCACAAAATTATGTTAACAGAAATGTTAACTATCAAAAGATGTTAACAGGGTTGGTAGATACGTAAATGATTAAGAATGTGCAATTCTGAAAAATATACTATATATGAGATGGAACAAAAATAAATACCTTAAGGATGCCCTCAATAACATCGACACCCAGAATAATTGGATCTTTCTTGTTGAACACACAGTTCGGCATAATCTGGAGAACACATGGAAACACAGCATCTTCAGCGGCTTCTCTTTTCTTTTCTTCCTTAAGATTATCGATATACGCCTTAAATTGATCAAACAGGTGGTAAATAATATCAGCTATAAAAATCTTGACACCGATATCATCAGCAAGCTCCCGGGCCTCTGGGGTCACTTTAACATCAAAAGCCAAAATTGTCGCATACTCTTTCTTCTTTTCTAGCATCACACTAGCCTTCATAACATCTTTTTTATGTACGGGACCTATACCTATACCACTAACGGGTATGCTGACAACCGGTGTTTTTAGAAACTCGAGTAGTGCTTCTAGTGATCCGAGAGTAGATGCTTGCACGTAAACTCCTTCACCGCTTTTATCGATTCTACTCATTACATTCCTCATATCGTCCATCACTGATTCTTTGATCTCCTCCACGTCATCATCAGGCCCCACCACATATAGAGCGGTTCCCGCCACTGCGTGCTCAAGATTCTGGTCGAGGGAAATTAGATGTTACGGGTCAATAACAATAAAATGATAAACCTGTGGTGAACCAAAGAAAAGCAAACCGTTATTTTCATAGTTTGAAAATTAACGTCACCTGTCCAGTAATTTTGATCCCTTGTGCAGCTTTGATTTCCTTGTGATGAATGTAGGCTCCCTGAATCAAAGAACAAGCAAGTTCGTCAAAACTTAAGAAAACTACAAAATGTTGATACTAATTACAAATTATATATAATATCCGTACCTTTACTCGGAGTTCTTTCATGGGATGGGGAGTCAATAACGAACGAATTGTGGTATGAATCGGTCCCTGCAATAGACATCGTTTGTTAAAAGAGCTATCATAATAATAACTTAAATGCACATAGTATATATTATAGTATTGAGATTTACCTGAAAGCCACAAACAACAATCTCGTCTCCTTCACGAAGCACACCGTTAACCAATACCACATCAATGGTAGTTCCAAGACCTTCTATGACTTTAACCTCCAATACCGTACACTAAAAAAATCGATTCCAGAAGGTAAAAAATTCAGAAACTGGTAACATGTAAAACGAAAAAACAAGATGCGGAAAAAAAGATTGTAATAAGTGATACCTGAATTTCATTGCTGTATGTTAGTTTTTCAACCATTGTCTTCTGAGCCCACTGGACGAGTAGTAATAACATTTCTGGTATGCCTTCACCACTGTTGACCCAAAAAAAAAAAAAACAAGTTCGGTTCAATGATTCATTATTCAAATGGCGTATTGGATTTTAGATTGTTGGAAAGAAAAATACCTGATAGCACTAGTGGGTACGATACTATAAGTTTCCCCCCGTTCTTTGTTCTTGCTGTACAATTCAGTATTAATTCCTTGCTCCTTAAATTGTGTAATTATCTGGAGGTTATAAAGCTTGAGTCATGACAGATCCCGTAAGGAAAAGAAAACTAAAATGTTTGCTACAAAAAATGTTGACCTGAGTGAGCCTATGTTCGAATTCGAGTTGAACATCCCTAGATTGCAGTTTCATTGCCTTCCCAATTGGTGCGTTTCGGCATACTTTCCACCCGTATAATCTGTCAACCTACGCCTCCCACAATACAACGTACCAAAATCAGAAAAGAGGAATAGCATGCGAGTGATGTTTATAATTAAGTACTAACTACTAACGTACCTTATTCAGGGCGACGATAAATTCAGTATTCCTCATTCTCAAAAGGTTTAGCGACTCAATGGTTTGCGGTTCCAAGCCATGCATAATGTCAACAACCAAAATGGCAATATCACATAAACCAGAACCCCGAGACCTTAAGTTCTTGAAAGACTCATGCCCAGGTGTATCAATAACCAATAAACCAGGAACGTTAAGTTTTGCATCTGCTTTTAACTCTTTTGTTCTCTCACGAATGTTATCTGCAGGAATATAGGTGGCACCAATTTGTTGAGTGATTCCACCAGCCTCACCTTCTTGAACGTTAGTCCTTCTAATACAATCAAGCAACTTGGTTTTTCCAGTATCGACATGACCCATAATGCAGCAAATTGGAGACCGAAGCGTTTTTTCACCTTCTTCTTCCTTATCTTCCTTTTTACCATTAACAGCTTTTTGTTTACCTTTGTTTGCAACAACTGGTGCGGGCTGGTTTTGAGGCAATTCCTTGGTCTTAACCTCTTGTTTAACTACAGGTGCGGGTGCGGGTGCGGGTTCCGGTTCGGGTTCGGGTTCTGCAGCTTCCTCCTCGTCACCAAACGCACTGACACCTGGCAGTTTGAGATCAGCACCGTCCCAACTCTTTGCATCCCATTCCTCATCTGATTCATCGTCTTTTTTGTTCCCGCTCTCTTGTTCAACAGCAGGAGCCTCGGTTTTCTCCTCCACGTTCTCCGTGTCCACGTCATCAGCCTTGTCAGCATCTACAGAACCGAGTTCAGAGACATTGTCGTCCTGGATGGAAGTAAAGGATTTCCCGTTCGCGTTCGCATGCTGTTGTGGCTTTGATTTCTTCGTTACATACTTGGGTCGTTTTGTGGGTGCATGAGTAGAAGTTTCTCCAGTCGGTTGCGGCAGACCGCCCGTTTTAGCGAGAAATTGATTCCGCATTAACTCCAACCGCTGAGCTTCTGCTTTCTGTTTTGCGGTCAAAAGTTTCCCTTCTTGTTTCTTTTTCAACATTTTTTCTTTTTCTCGTTCTTTTTTCAAGCGCTTTCTTTCTTCTGCTTGTCGTTCCTCTTCTTCTTTACGTAAGCGTTCCTCTTCTTCCTTTCTTAACTTCTCTTCTTCTTCCCTTTTCTTTTTCTCTTCTGCTTCTTTAAGCTTTGCAAGTCTTTCTTGCATCTCTCTAACATGCTTTGGAACCTTCTTATCGGGTACTTTACCCTTCGATTCTACTGGCTTTTCCTCTACAACAGGGGTTGCAGTAGTCTTTCCTGCAGCAGCCTTCTTTTCTTTTTCTTTTTCCTTCTTCTTTTTCTTCTTTTTAGCCGCTGCAGACTCAACAGCCTCTTCATTTCCATCCTTTTCACCATCTTCATCAACCACTGGTTCAGCCTGAGGTTGAACCTTCTCCTCTTGTGGCGGTTCGACAGCGGAAAATGGGGGAACTGCGGCGGGAGCGGGAGCGGTAGCTTCACCGAGTTCTGCAAGAATTTTGTCAAGGTCGTCCTCTTCTTGAGCCGTTCTTCCACCTTTCTTTTTCTTCTTTTTATTCTTGGAAGTTTCCGGAGCAACTGACTCTTTGCTAGCTTGTTCTGGTACTTGTTCTTGTTCACGTTCGTCAACGGTGTTAGTGTTTTTCTTCTTGGATGGCTTTTTTTTACCAGAAAACTTGATCGTAGAAGAATCTTCTTCATCATGATCAGCAGCATCTTCAACACTCAATCCCGAGACCGAAACATCCTCATTATCAGATGGAATGTTTTTCTTCTTTGATGACTTGCTAGACTTTTTCTTTCCCGTGAAGGTAATGGGCGCATCTTCTTCACTTTCGTTGTCATTCTCTCCATCATCAAGCATTGAAAAGACGCTACCACTCGGTTTCTTATTTGCTTTAGACGATTTCTTCTTCCCGGTAAAGGAAATAACTGGCTCCTCATCTTCATGATCTTCTTGATCCGATTGTTGTTTTAAATCTAAATCATCATCATCATCCCCAATTGCATCAAACGCTGAACCCGTAAACAAACTACCACCCTTTTTTGCCTTCGACGACTTCTTTTTTCCACCAAACACGACACTAACATCTTCCTCGCTAACATCATCATCTTCTTCATCCTTAGTCACATACTCATCCGCATCTTCGTCACCAAGCAATGCAAAACCCGAAGCAGCAAACGAATTCCCACCCTTTTTCCCCTTAGGCTTCGATTTCTTCTTACCAGCAAACTGAATCTCCAAACCATCATCCCCATCATCAACATCTTCAGCATCCTCATTCAGTCGCGTATTCTTACCCTTCTTCCCCTTTTTCTTACCACCGACCGGCGCCACGTTCTCCTCTCCCTGAACTAACTTCTCCTCTGACATTTCCGTTCCGATCGAATACTCATCATCATCAATTACCACAGCTTTCTTTCTCGACTTACCCGCACCCCCAATGTTCTCCTCGTCACGAGCTACCGGCTTCTTTTTCCCCATCTACGCAGTGCTAATTCGACGAATAGATTACTCCAATCTAATACCACCACAAACTTCCCAGAACCCTAGAAACACAACAAAAACCAACGAAAGTACACTATAATCAGTCTAATATAATAAACATATATGCTATCATTTCAATCAACAAATAAATTACTCCGAACATATATGCTATCATTTCAATCAACAAATAAATTACTCCAACCTAACCTCAATACAAACCTTGCAAAACCTAAAAAACACAACAAACAAAGCAACAAAAAACCCTAAAATTATTCTAACATAATAAACATACAATAAGCTACAATATCTACAGACCTTCCAGAACCCTAAAAAACTCTATAATCAAGTTAATATAATACGCATATGTAATAAACATATATGCTAACATCTCAATCAACAAATAGATTACTCCAATCTAACCTCACTACAAACCTTGCAAAACTTAAACAAACATAACGAAAAGCAACAAAACCCCTAAAATCAAACTAACATAATAATAAACATATACGCTAGCTGCCTGTCAATGGATGGATATGGATCGGATCATGATCCGATCCATTAATGATCCAAGTTAAATGGATCATGATCCGATCCATGATCCAGCATAATGGATCGTGATCCGATCCATATCCAAATAATTTTAAATGGATGGATCACTATCCGGATCGATGCATAATAAAAAAAACTCAAAAAATCAAAACAAATCAAAACAAACTATAAAAATTCAAAAAAAACCTGAAAAATAAAAAAAAAATAAAAACCTACGTCATTATAAGATCACAATGGTAAGTGACCAATAAAAATCAAGTATACAGGTTCAAACCTAAACAAAAATTAATTAAGATCACAAAGGTTTGTTATCGAAAAAAAAAGACAAGTATGAGGATTTGACAAACAGTAACTCATGTAATCACACATCATTAAATAGTTAAACAAATATTATAGCGACAAAAAGTTTAAATTTCCGTTTAAGTCTATATCTATATCAATCACACAAAAAGTTTCAGATATTATAATCTTCATGTCGTTCTCCTAAATATCTTATCATTTCTTCAGCTTTATATACTTTTTTTGTAACACAAGTAATATTATAAAAATAGTTTCTCCAGGTTACCAAACCAATTTACTACTTAAAATAGTTCAATTTAGGCACTCAATAATAATACCGAGTCTAGTCGAGTTCACTCGTCACATAATCCACAATCTTAAACTCTTATTCGACTAAGCCGACAAGCAAGCTAACTAGTACCTACAGCTTGTTTTATAAAAAATAAAATCATTCCAAAGCAGATGCATATCCATTGACTAACTAATATTAGCAACAGAGTAGACTTGTTTTTACATCATTCCAATTCAACTAATTTCTTCAAACAAAACATTGAATGTGTATCAGTTTTAAAGTTATGGACCGAAAACAATTACACAACTAAATCAAGAATCAATGAAACAGAGGTAATACATTCAGCAAAACCTAAACACAATTTACATCAAATAAAACATCAAATCAACAGTTTTAAACCTAACAAATCATGAAAAAACGAAGGATATCACGAATTGCAATCGATAACACAACTGAATCCAGAATCAACGAAACATAAGTGAGAAATTTGTTGAATCAGTGTGAGAAATTGAGAGGACTTACGACGGTGGTTGTTGCGAGCGGTCGTGGTAGTTGCGAGCGGTCGTGGTGGCTGCGAACGGTGGTGATGGCTACAATTGGGTCTCCGGTGAAACGATGATTGCGGTGGACTGGAGGTCGACGGAAGTGGGACGGAGATGAGGTTGGAGATCGACGATTGCAGATGAGATGAGGGGTGAGATCGGCGATTGCAGGCTGTAAACGAGTGATCGGCGATTGTAAAGGGTGAAACCCTAAATGCTACTTTGAGATAACGCCCTTTTGTTTCTCCTTTTTTTTTTTAATTAGTAACCGATAAAAACCAAAGAGAAAAAGAGATAAACTGAATTCACATATTCCTTCTATTCAACATTACAATATATAGATAAACCTAACTGTAAACCCTAAAGCCCATAAGTAATGGGTTGGGCCTAAAATGTCTGGTTTATAACACTCCCCCTCAGACATTTAGAATTATACACAGTTTAACGACATACTTCAGGGTGATGTTAAATAGGTACTTCAGGACCTGAATAAATAAACTGATACTACTGGATTAGTTGTACTGCCTCATTAAAAACCTTACTAAGAAAACTCATTGGGACAAAACTTAGTTAAGGGAAAAAGAGTACAGTGTGTATAATTCTCCCCCTGAATTCAACAAACATCTTTCAATCTACAGAGACCGATCTTGTGTGATAGCTGCTCGAAACTGCTTCTAGGTAAAGATTTCGTGAACATGTCAGCTAGATTTTCACTTGACTTAATCTGGCGAACATCAATTTCCCCTTCCTTTTGCAAGTCATATGTTGAGAAGAACTTTTGTGAGATGTGCTTTGTTATATCGCCTTTAATGTAGCCTTCTCTTATTTGAGATATGCAAGCAGCGTTGTCTTCATAGATAATTGTCGACTCCTTCTTGATCTGTTCTAATCCGCATGCTTCTTGTATGTGATTAATCATTGATCTCAACCACACACATTCTCGACTAGCATCATATAGTGTTATCAATTCGGCATGATTTGATGATGTTGCTGTAAGTGTTTGCTTAGTCGACTTCCAAGAAATTGTTGTGCCACCGTATGTGAATACATAACCTGTCTGAGATTTTGCTTTGTGAGGATCTGATAGATATCCAGCATCAGCATACCCAACAAGCTGGGACTTTTGATTTTTCTGATAGAAAAGACCCAAGTCTTGTGTCCTGCAAATATATCGGAATATATGTTTTACACCATTCCAGTGTCTACGTGTTGGATTCGAACTGTATCTCGCTAGTACATGAACTGCAAATGCAATGTCAGGTCTTGTGTTATTTGCGAGGTACATAAGGGCACCGATCGCGCTTAAGTACGGTACTTCTGGACCAAGTACTTCTTCGCCTTCTTCTTGAGGGCGATAAGGATCCTTGTGTGGATCTAGCGGTCGGACAACCATAGGTACGCTAAACGGATGTGCTTTATCAATATTGAAATGTATTAACATCTTCTGGATGTAGTTTGATTGATAGACAAATGTGCCATTGCACATATACTCAAATTGTAGTCCGATACATAATTTTGTCATACCAAGATCTTTCATCTCAAATTCCTTCTTTAACAACTGAGCAGCTTTCTCTGTCTCCTCAGGAGATCCGATGATGTTGATATCATCAACATAGACTGCTATTATAGTGAAATTTGAGACTGATCTTTTTATAAAAACACATGGACTGATTACATCGGACTTGTATCCTTCTTTTTCGAGATATTCACTAAGTCGATTGTACCACATACGACCAGATTGTTTGAGACCATATAAAGATCTCTGGAGCTTTATAGAACACATATCTCGAGGTGTTGATTTTAATGCTTCAGGCAATTTTAATCCTTTAGGGATTTTCATGTAGATGTCATTTTCAAGTGTCCCGTATAAGTATGCAGTGACGACATCCATTAGTCTATGGGCGTTCGGACTACAGGTCCTAAAACATGTCGTTTTTCGAGAGAATTCAATTCGGCATTTATGGCTTCTTGCCATCTTGGCCAATCATTTCTGTGCATGCACTGTTCTAAAGTTTTAGGTACGTAATCATTTTCATTGATTACATCCGTTGCTATAGCATATGCGAATATATCATCAACACGTGTTTTATTCCGGTTCCACATTGTACTATCTTGTACATAATTAATAGAGATCTCATTTTCGTTCGGTACCGGTGTTTCTTCTGAAACTTCATTTTCCTCTGGATTCATAGTTGTCTCTTCTGGGACATTTACCTCTACCGGGGTTTCACTTATAATCTTTTGTGAGTTTTCACCAACTGCGTTACTTTGCTCTTTTCGTTTTTGTGGGTTTTTGTCTTTGGAACCGATTGGTCTCCCACGCTTTCGTTGTATACTAATCGCTTCTGGGATTACTTCAATTCGAGCAGGTGCATTTGATGTTGGTACATGTGACTTTGTCACTCTATTCGTGTCTGTGAATGCATCTGGTAATTCATTTGCTATTCTTTACAGATGTATAATCTTTTGGACTTCATATTCACATTGACCACTTCGGGGGTCGAGATTTGATAGCGATGATTCATTCCACGTTATTTCTTGTGTTACCAGTCTTTCTTTGTTCTTATCTCCCCCTAAGACTGGGAACATTGTTTCATCAAAATGACAGTCAGCATACCGTGCTGTAAACATGTCTCCCGTCATTGGTTCTAAATATTTAATAATGGATGGAGAGTTAAAACCAATATAGATACCCAGTCTTCTTTGGGGTCCCATTGTAGTACGTTGTGGTGGCGGTATTGGTACGTATACCGCACAACCAAAAATTCTAAGGTGGGACAAACTTGGTTCTCGTCCGGAGACCAGTTGCAATGGGGGGTATTCATGATCAGCAGTTGGTCTCAATCTAATCAGTGCAGCGGCAGGAAAAATAGCATGATCCCATGCAGAAGATGGTAATTTACATCTCATTAAGAGTGGTCTAGCGATTATTTGTAATCGTTTAATCAGAGATTCAGCTAAACCGTTTTGTGTGTGAACATGAGGTACTGAATGTTCAACATTGATCCCAATTGACATACAATAGTCATTAAAAGTTTGAGATGTGAACTCTCCCGCATTATCCATCCGGATGTTTTTAATTTGATTATCCAGGAAATTTGCTCTCAATCGTATGATTTGAGCTAAAAGCCGGGCAAATGCTACATTTCGAGTAGCTAAAAGGCTCACGTGTGACCACCTTGAGGATGCGTCAATTAAGACCAAGAAATAGCGGAATGGTCCACACGGAGGATGAATGGGCCCACAAATATCCCCTTGGATTCTGTCAAAAAATGATGGGGTTTCATGTATCAATTTAGTTTGTGAGGGCCGAGTTATAAGTTTGCACAGAGAGCATGCTGCACATGATAAGTCTTGTGGTAGCAAAACTTGTCGTATCAATTTATTCGTCTCATCATTATGCTACCAGGGTGACCTAGACGGTCATGCCATATATTGAATGTGTCTTTATCTAATAGCTTTTGGTTACTCACCATATATGATTCAATAGGATTGATATTAGTACAATATAATCCAGAGGATAAGGCTTCTAATTGTTCAACAATTGTATCTTTGCCATTTTTGTTGGAAGTAATTCGAAGATATTCAATATTATTTTCAGATATTGTTTTTAGGTGGCAACCGTTTTTTCGAATATCTTTAAAGCTAAGTAATTTTCTTCTGGATTTACTAGAATATAATGCATTATCAATAGTTAATTTGGTACCCGAAGATAATGTTATGTGTGCTCTGCCGGAGCCTTCGATAAGGTTACTGACACCAGATATAGTACTAATCGGTGTCTCTGCCGGAGACAACTCAGAGAAAAATTTCATATCTTTGAGAATAGTATTAGTACTACCGCTATCTACCAGACATTCATCACCAATAATAGCTCTACTGGAGCTAGTATACATATTTCTTCAGGAAATAAAAAAAAATAAAAGTTAATGCAAAGAAGTAAAATGAAACATTGCAAGAGTTTCAAACCAAGCCAAATACAAAGGTCACAGTATGAAAAGTAAAGCATAAAAGGTACATTATCCTCAATCAGATTAGTTTCAGTATTCTTTCCTTTTTTCTTTCATTATGCGTTGAGATGCCTCAATGAGGTGTTTAAGGGTGCGACATGTGCGGAACCAATGATTTGACATCCCACATTTATAACAAATGTTGCTTTGGTTCCCGCTACTTTTCTGTTTGAAGGTCGCCCCGTATTATGTCGACTCGATTCACCACCGCTACTTTTAGTGTTCTGGGACTCTCGATGCCATGTATATCCCAGTCGTCGACCACGACCACGACCTCTGTTGGGGCCGCGGCCTCTACCTCTACCTCGTCCGCTTTGAGAATTGGCCACATTCGCTTAAGGGAATGGGCTTGCACCGGCGGGTCGCGATTGATGGTTTTGGAGTAGGAGCTTGTTGTTTTGCTCCACGACCAGAAGACATGATATCAATTCAGAATATTTGGTAAATTTGCGTTCCCGGTATTGCTGCGACAGGAGCATGTTTGAGGCATGGAATGTTGAGAAAATTTTTCAAGCATGTATTCATCGGGTTTTTTTTTCAACACGTAATTTTAAGTCATATGTAATGCGGAACAAGGCATAATTATATTCACTGACAGTCCTAAAATCCTGTAGTCGTAAATGAAGTCATTCATAGCGGGCTTTGTGGAGTAAGACCAACTTCTGGTGGTCAAAACGTTCTTTGATGTTTGTCCATAATTCAAGAGGGTCCTCAACAGTTAGATATTCCCGCTTTAGATCTTCGTGAAGATGATGGCGGAGGAATATCATAGCTTTCGCTTTATCTTGAGGTGAAGTTTGATTACCATCAATAATTGTCTCCCCCAAATTATTTGCCGTCAAATGAATTTTAGCATCAAGAGTCTACGGGAGGTAGTTGTTATCCGAGATATCAATAGCGGTGAATTCAAGCTTTGATAAGTTCGACATATTTTCTACAAAGGAAAGAAATGTATATTGTATGAGAACTTCGGGTTCTCTTTTGCTAGAACTACAGTTTCTAAACTTTAAATATGTTAATAAAATAGAGAAGGGAAATAAACTCATTAATTGATTTTGTATCCAATATATTAAAATATGTATGAGACCCTTTAATGTGTAGAGTCATTCGATGGAATACGGCTATGATGCATAATAAATTACTAGTGGGGAGCCCGCGCGTTGCAGCGGGAACAAAAAAGTTAGGCAATATTTTCATAACCGGAGGGGAAATTTAACCGGTTTCGAAGGTTTACTTAAATCGTAGTCTTACATATGTCAAATAAATAATAATTTGGATAAAAAGTATGAGGTATGTACGAAAACCATTATTGCATCTCAATAAACACACAATAATACGAAAGTAACAGTTATAAACATAATAGTTTAAAAATAAAAACCTAGGCGTCAAGCAGTTGCATGGTATTTTAAATGTATGGTATAGATACCTACGACATCTTCCATTTTGTTCCTTGTGCCATCCATAAGAACCTCCTAATTTCTGTACAAGGGAATAATGAACAAGTGAGTGAAAGTGACGAAAGTGTGTGAACTATTAAATGTGTTATAAAAATTTATTTGAAATGTAATTTCTTGAACCACAAAGTGCATTAAAAATCCTTACGTTTTGATTGTGAAGGAGTTCATCCATCAAGTAACACCTCCCGATAGACAACATTTGAGGTGTATACTCAGGGTAGTTTGAAATCTTTGGCAGGGTGTACTAACACTTTTGTATTTTTCCGTGATATTCCTCTTGATAACGCCACATAAAGTTGACCATGCGAAAATACAGAATCTGGGAGAAAAACACCAACATTGGGAATTGTTTGGCCCTGAGCTTTGTTTATTGTCATGGCAAAGCTGAGGCGAATTGGAAACTGTTTTCTTTTCAGCTTGAACGGGAACATGTCATCCTCAGGAAGACATAGAGGTATTCTTGGCAAAAACACTCTCTTCCCCGTATGTTGTCCGACAGCTATCTCTGCATCAATAACATTGCGTTGGAAACCTCTACATATCAATCTTGTGCCATTACATAGACCATGGGACGGATCGATATTCCTTAACAATATTATGGGGCAACCGATTTTTAAACGAAGTTTATGAGGCGGCAAACCACTAACAGTTAGTGAGTTTAAGAACTCAGTTGGATAGTAGTTGTGGTGGTCGTCTTCAACTTCATCAAAACTGTAGTAAACCTTTTCCTCCCCTTGAAACATGTCAATCATTTTATCATTAATCTCGTCAACACTGTCATTTTTAGTGGTTAATATCGCTCTTGAGATTATATAATCAGAAGAATGTACATTGTTTTGAAGTGACGGAAAAACAGCATTGATCAATTCTGTTATAGAGTTTTGTCTGTGAGTGCATGGAATTGTCATATTGTCGGGTATGCGGATATAGCTTCCTTCTATCGATTGTTCAGTTCCATCACCTACTCTTAAGAGAAAACCACAATACCAAGGATCATTTAGCGCTCTCATATTTATTGTCAACCGCATTTTTTTCGTAATAGACCAAAGAGGTGACATTCGCAGGCTAGAGTCTACAATCTGTGCTCTAGTTCCCCGTTTAATAACCGGCAACACCTGTCTAAAATCACCTCCCATTACCATTATCTTGCCACCAAATGGGAGAGTAACGCCTATAATGTCTTGCAATGTTCGATCGACTGCTTCTATTGCTTGTCTTTTTGCCATTGATGCCTCATCCCATATGATTAATTTGGATGACCTTATTAGTTCAGCTACACCACTTTGTTTTTTTATGTTGCACATTGAATTATTATCAACACAAATGGGAATCTTGAATCTCGAGTGAGCCGTTCTTCCTCCTGGCATATTATTAGCTGCAGCCCCTGATGAAGCGGTCGCTAGAGCAATAAGACCACGCGAACGAACTTGAGCTAGCAAAGCTTTGTACAAAAATGTCTTTCCCGTTCCACCTGGACCGTCTATAAAGAAAACACCTGGACGGTCATTATCCACAAGTGTCATGATCTCATCAAAAATTAATTTTTGGTCTGAATTAAGCTCATCTTTGGCACACAAGTCTTCGGCTTCCACAACAATCCCGTACTCCTCTTGTACCTCACGGTGAATACCATATTGTAAGTCGTCTTCTGTGAGGTTCGGAAGATCAAAATCAGTGAGATTTTTACCCATGGACTGTAGGATGGCCCTAATGTCAGTAAGAACCATATTCTGAACGCGTTCCACACTTTGACAATGTAATTGATGATCTTCAGACATTGCATTAAAGTGCTCATTCCATAATTTACGAATATCCCCAGGCTCGCAGAAAATCATTATGGTTGCGAATAACCTTCTAAGAGCATTGGGAAACTGAAATAGAGAAGCTTCTGTGAGATATTGTGACAAACTATCACCGTTCTCTATTAGGCCTATCTCAAGTGCTGCTTTTCGAAATGTCGCGTATGTAACCCCATTAACCGTGCAAAGATCTTCAAAAGAAGTAGGTCCTTTGACATTTGACAAAAGTAGGCGTAAGTAGTACCGTTCTCCTTCAGCTGGATTAGCATAAACAATACGACCTCTTTGTGGCTTAAGTATACGAGGCGTCCAAGTGCGTGTGGCTCCATTCCATGTGAAGTGTTTCGGGAAATCTTTATACAAATATTTCGGTTTTGTTTCATCCGCTCTATTTTTAAGGAAAAATGCTGTTAGCATGGTTCTCTTATCTCTTTCCCTATCAACAATGTTAGACATGATATCATCCTCTCTAAATCTAACCATATGCTTATTCGGGAGATGAAGTTGTAAGGCTAAAACAGCAGGGTGGATTTGAGAAAGGGGGAAAGAAAAAATACGCCACATTGCCTCTGGGGGCGATACGTAGCGTGCATCCTGGAATCTCTTTATCTCATTGATAACAACATTGGGTTCGTCTGGATCAATATGAATAACCTGTTTGTCATGTCCTTTGTAGACATACTTGAAAAGGTATTTCACAAATTTTATACTTGAGCAAACCTCAACATTCATGTGGCAGTTGAACATCATTAAAAGCCTTGGGTTATAAGGGACAACCCACCTGTTATCAAGAGTATTTCCTCTTATGTCCACCGTTACTCCATTGTTTCTCCTTCGATATAATGGATATGCATCGTCTCCTTGTGTTGTCTGCTCATTGAATTGTCTGGGATAATGAAAACGACAAACTTTTGGATCACCCTGCATGCAAGGACTACCTTTTCGTAGATTTCCGCACGGACCATGAATCATGTGTTTTACAACAACCTCATGCAGTTGCGGATGGGTAACCATGTTAGGGATTTCAGCACACACGACCTTATCATAATGGTCTGGATTATTTATCTTGTGCTCCAAGTCCATGATAAGGAGGAAATGTGCATGCGGTAAACCGCGCTTCTGAAACTCGATGACATATACATATGCCTTAACATTTCCGAGTAAATGTTTCTTGAAGAGTTGTTCCTTAAGATCCTCTAATTTTGCACGAAATATTCGTGAAACAAGCTCTGGACGATCTTGTACGGTTTGACCAGGTTTCAAATTACCGCATATCTCAGGCCATTGAGGATTACATGTCATAGTTAGGAATACATCAGGTTTGCCATCATCTTGAACTAAAGTCATAGCATCTAGAAACCGGCGTCGCATGTCGCGAGGCCCTCCAATGAAAGACGCAGGCAACACTATCCGTTGTCCGACTCTGTTTGGATGAACCTCACCAGAATGGACACAATCCACAATACCTTGGTATAATTCCGCTCTTATCTTACTTTGGTTTCGTTCACAAAATTGCAAACGTGATGTCTCAAGCTTTATGTAAACATCTACAACAAATTGTTGTAGCAATCTACCACCAAGCAAAAGCACGTTCTCGGTAGAGCGAATTTGAAATTTATAACAATAGTACTCTCGCATAGCAACGGTTGTCCTACGTCCTCTTGGGTTAGCCTCTGAATAAAATAAAAATAAAAATAAATAATTACATTACATTATACTATAGATGTGCTTAGCCTCTCGAAAACATAGGTAAAATCTTTGTACCTTCATTATCTCGGTCGATGTTGTCGGGATCATTATGAATTTCATTGATTGATACTCCTTCACGTGGTATATTAGGATGCCAACCCAACTCACCGTTAGGAAAAAATAAAGGATAAGATAATGGATCATAACATCCAAAGTATGGCTGAATAGTTTGACTATATTCAGACCTACCATACACTACGATACTTCTTTTGTAGGCAGTTATATTGTCATTCCCTTCGACCCAAATACCAGCAACCTATATAAATATGTAGTATAAATAAGTATCATCTATTGTATATTAATGTTATTTGGAAAAAGGATAATGTTAATTAAACCTCAGATGTGGTTGGTCGGTTGTACACCCTTTGGTCAAGTTCAACGGAAGCGTTAAGAGTGACTCTATAGTTGTCTAGAGGACCTAGCTCTGCAAGACTTTGAAACGTCTTGACATAAGGATTTGTAGAAAGAACACGTGCCAACACCTCAGTAATATTTCGATCAAGATTTGGCCATCGGAGTCTATGATCTAATTCAGTACCAGGGTCATAAAAATATAACTGTAAGTACCTAGGTGTTCCATCCCTAGGGACCAATTGGTCGATTCTGTGATATATTCCTTTGTGTACACGAAACGTATATACACCATCTCTCATATTGGCCATTGTATCATCCAATGTGACACCCATTGAGGTGAAAGAAAAATTGGTGTTATAAGCACGCATGTTTTGCCTAAACATTTTTCCAATTTCATCTTGCGACGTGAAAAGTTGATACAATTCATTTGGAATTGTAGAATTTGCTAACACCGTTTTCCCACTCATACAACAAAAGGTGGGAAATTCAAATGCAAATCGTTTTGCTCCACAATGAGGATATGAGCTTTGTTCCTTTAAGACACGATGCTCTCTAGGCATCCCACCATAAACAAAATTGAGGTAGTAGTGTAGACCGTTGAATTCGGGAAGGTGTTAATGAATCGATTTGAGAGACATCAGCCGAACAAAGTTTTAATACTTTGTTACTGTCTTTGCGTTTAAGATAATATCGTCTATTATACTCTTTTCGTTTTTCAGAAGATGTACATGTAGTTGAGGTAGATACATCGTTACGATCTTTTAGTTGTCCTGTAGTCATTGTAAATTGAATACCTAAGAAACTTGTTGTCTTTAGTAACAACATAAAAGATGTAAGGTTTAATAAAGAAAACAAATTTAATAAAAAAGAACCTTGTGATTTTTTAGTGACTTCGTCCATCACAGGGAGATGGGTCAATGCGTATGTGCATTGATTACGGTGAACTGAATAAAGTCATGATTAAAAATCGGTACCCATTACCGAGAATCGATGATTTGTGATCAATTACAAGGAGCTCGATTCTTTTCTAAAATCGATTTACGTTCAGGATATCATCAATTAAAGGTACAGGAAGAGGACATTCCTAAGACCGCTCTTAGAACAAGTTATGGCCATTATGAATTTACTGTCATACCATTTGGTTTAACCAATGCCCCAGCCGCATTTATGGACATGATGAACCGAATATGTAAGCCATATTTGGATAAATTCATAATTGTCTTTATAGATGATATTCTAATTTATTCTAAAAGTAAAGAGGAACATGCAGCGCATCTGCATGCACTTCTAAATTTGCTGAGAAAAGAAAAGCTTTATGCTAAATTTTCAAAATGCGAGTTTTGGTTAGAAGTGGTGCAATTTCTTGAACATTTAGTCAACCATGAAGGAATTCATGTGGATCCCACAAAAATTGAAGCGATTACTAAATGGAAAACCCCTGAATCACCAATAGAGGTTAGAAGTTTTCTAGGACTAGCCGGTTATTATAGAAGATTCATCCGAGATTTTTCTAGAATAGCCATTCCCTTAACGAAACTAACCTGTAAGTCTGTTAAGTTTGAATGGGGACCAAAACAAGAAGAAGCCTTTAGAATCCTTAAGCAAAGATTAACCAACGCACCCATATTAGCATTACCAGAAGAAACTGAAGATTTTGTAATTTATTGTGATGCTTCTAAATTAGGTTATGGATGTGTATTAATGCAATGTCAAAAGGTTATAGCCTACGCATCTAGACAACTTAAGAATCATGAAGAAAATTATACAACCCATGATTTAGAATTAGGAGCTATAATATTTGCCCGGAAAATTTGGAGACATTATCTTTACGGTAGTAAGTTTACCATTTTCACTAATCATAAGAGTTTAAGATATGTTTTCGGGCAAAAAGAGTTAAATATGAGACAAAGACGTTGGATGGAGATACTAAGTGATTACGATTGTAATATCCAGTATCATGCAGGAAAAGCTAACGTAGTATCCGATGCTTTAAGTCGAAAATATCATGAAAAACCAAAAAGAGTATGTTCGCTTAATTTAAATCTGCAGATAGATTTAAACGAACAGATTAGAAAGGTACAGGAATCAGTAATCAAGGATGATACTGAGAAATTGAAAGGAATGATTAAGGAATTAGAACAAGGAACAGATAGAATTTGGAGATTCCATCAGAAAAGAATTTGGATACCTAAACTAGGAAACCTACGTAACAGAATATTAGAAGAAGCCCATAAGTCTAAATATACGATACATCCTGTAAGCTATAAAATGTATCAAGACTTAAGAAAGAATTTCTGGTGAATATGAATGAAAAAGGATATAGCAGCTTATGTTGCCAAGTGTCTAACTTGTTCACAGGTTAAAGCTGAACACCAGAAACCCATTTCCGTATGGAAATGGGAATTGATAACAATGGACTTTGTTACCAAATTACCCAAGACACGAAAAGGTAATGATACAATCCGGGTGATTGTAGATAGACTAACTAAATCTGCTCATTTCTTACCAATGAAGGAGACTTTCAGTATGGAACAATTAGCCAAGTTGTATGTAAATGAAATAGTTTCATTACATGGAATTCCTTTATCAATTGTTTCTGATAGAGATAGCCGTTTTACTTCTCATTTTTGGACAAGTTTCCAAAAAGCAATGGGAACCAAGCTAAATCTAAGCACCGCTTATCATCCTCAAACGGATGGACAAAGTGAAAGGACGATTCAAACAATGGAAGATATGCTTAGAGCTTGTGTAATTGATTTCGGAGGAAATTGGGACGGTCATCTACTGATGTGTGCAAAATGCAACATATAAATTACATCAATTGTGGCATAAAACTAACCCCTTTTTAGTACTAATGTTGGAAAAAGTGTGCTTTTGTCTTCCTTTTGTATTTTCAGGATTAAATGAGCTCAAATTAACAAAAGAAGCAAAAAGACAGCAAAATCTAACATAAATACAAGAAAAGGAACAAACGTGACATGCCCGACCCCACGACAGCATCTTCCCAAGCAAAACAAGAAGACAGAAGACTGAACACGCCCCGTGCTCAGCCAGCACGGGGGCGTGCCCAAGTGTCAGCAGAAAAGACAAAGTGGTAGAAGCTTCGATTGCCCACCACGGGGCCGTGCTCAGCAGGCACGGGGCCGTGGTCAACTATAATATTCGCACAATCCAGGCAAATCTTCATAGTACAAAGATTCTTCTGCACACGGGGTCGTGCTCAGCGGACACGGGGGCGTGGTCAACTAATAAAGACAAGCTGCATTAAATGAAGAAATAGAGGATGTGGACACGGGGCCGTGCCCACTGGACACGAGGCCGTGCCCGAGCTTCTGTTCAGCCTATAAATAGGAGTGTTTGGCTCAAGCTCAAACCATCCCTTGGCACACCACCTCTCTCACACTTCACCCACCACCCACCACCACCATAACACCATCATCCACCACTATCATCCATTGTCCATCATAGAGTGTGTGAGTCGTCTCGGGATCCAAGATTGATCGTAAGAGTTCTTGACAATCAAGGCCATGTTTGCCTAAGTCTCTTACATCACTTGGTGAAGACAAGTGTCTAGTGTAATACTTTTTATTTTTAATCTTTTCGCACTTTTTACTTGGTTTTGTATTAATGACTTTAATAACTAGTTTCTTATGTTGAAGGTGATTCTTCCTTATCGTTTGTCCGTGGTGTCTTGGCATTATTTTACTGTCTATATAAAATAAAAGATTTTCACCATTCATATCTCCACGGTCTATATGGAGGTATGTTGGCTACCTGGTCGGGGGTTACACTAAACACGAGTCGGAGCCAAGTGATTCATCTTGTCTATCTGTTTTTACTTTTATTTTTATTTTCAGCATTTTAGTTAGTTTTTATTTTTCTTAGTTTAAAACCTTTTTCTAAACTTTTTGATTTGATTAGACGTTGAGGATAAACCGGTACTAAAAGCTCTTGTGTCCTTGGACGACCTCGGTATCTTACCAACGCTATACTACGCTCACGATGGGTGCTCTTGCCCATATGTGTGTTTAGTGTTAGTAAATATCGTGTTTTATAAATTTAAAACTTGGCTAAAGAAAGTGTTAAAAAGGGCTTAAAATATACATTAAAAACTAACGACACTTCACACGCATCAAGTTTTTGGCGCCGTTGCCGGGGACACAAGGATTTTAAGAAAGTTAGGAATCAACGGCCTAATCGTTTTTCTTAGTTTTCATTTTTTTTAGGATTTTTCTTAATTTTCAGCTTCTGCAGAACTCAGCACGGGCCATGCCCGCTGAACACGCCCCGTGCCCAATCATTGGAACTGGCAATCCTGTTTTAAGTCAGACAGTAAACTGAACACGGGGCCGTGCCCACTCAACACGCCCCCGTGCCCAAGATTCAGTTACTGAAAACATAACCGTAAGATCCCGACGGTTGGTAATTTCTGACACAAACATGAGTGATACGGATACTTTTTACTTTCGGCACTCTTATGGTACTACGTGGTGTCAATTATGTGGTGGTAACCATAAGGAATTAGAATGTTATTTTCTAAATTATAAGCCCCACTATATAGACCCATCGTTTCCTTGTATCCTTAAGAGGGGCGAAAGTAAAAATAATCCCTATCTCTCCCTCGAATGCTCCCAACCGGATTTTCTAGGCGAAATGCTTCTCGATGAATTATTTCAATTAGAAGATCTAATTCTTAATTGGTTAAAAGAACTTAGGAAAGATTTCAATAATCTATCCCAGGACAATAACCAAGAAGAAGTGTTGGAATCGCATTCAAACAACTTTGTTGTTTCCGATGATACTTATAACTCTAGTGAGGACTTGAGCGATAGTCATCCCTGTGTCGATTGTGCCGTGAAGGACTCCCCATCGACTTCGTTCGATGCATACATAGACCTGAGCGATTCGACATACACCTTCTTTAACGAGAGCCTGGAAAAGGGTTGGACTTGTCCACCTACATATAGCATAGGAATCACCCTCACCGACAACCTCTTGCGTTCTCGTCTTAATCTAGATCAACTTAGGTATCTTAGGCACTTTGGGGTTGTTCCCTCCAGTAAGGAACCACCTGATCTAAAGAAGGTCCTTGAAAATAGACAAACTTCATAAACAGCCTTTCGACACGGGGCCGTGCCCAGGTCAACACGCCCCCGTGTCCACCAAAAGATTCCCTTCTGACTTTTGTTAGAATACGGACAAAACGTGTTAGGATCTTGCCTGCACACGGGGCCGTGTCCAGCATGCTGTCGTTTTCTATAAATGCAGCCAAGAATCCTGCACATTTGGACCATCCAGGGACAGTGATTTGAAAGGATTTTCTAACTTACCATCCTAGGTATGTTCTAAAAGAAGGTTCTAACAAACATCTTGTCCTTTCCTCTTTTATCCATTGCCTTCTTCTTCATCTTTCTTGCAATAACAACTCCATTAAAGCTTGATTTCAAGCTTTATTATGATGTTTGTTGAAATTTTTGTTCAAGGAATCTTGTTAAAAATAAGTTACACAACATTTTTTTAAGTTATTTCTGTTAAAAAATGCTTTATAAGTTGGAAAAATAATTTGAAACTCCAAGATTCCTTGTTCTAAAAACTGCAGAAAGTTGAACACGGGGCCGTGCTCATTGAGCACGGGGCCGTGTCCGCGGTACTGTTTCATTAAAACGAACTATTTTTGGTTTGTTTTGGTAGAATGTCTAGCCAAAACAGTGGAACCTCTTCTGCGCACTCCAGAAACAGTCGAAGGGAAATGAGGCCATCAATTGAAGCAACTCTCGTAAGATACGTGATGGCATTACGCGAAGCTCTTGACGAGATGACTTCGGTAGAGGAGGTCCTAATAGACCGTATAAATTATCTTTCGGTGGGGTTGGAAAACAGTTTTCAAGAAATAAACCTCTTGCACCAGAGGTTAAACATTCTTGTAACACCTCCCATGGAACCGATCCTCCCTCAAGAGGATTGGAACCTAGCACTTGGAATCCACAATCCTACTGGTTGGGACGACATTCCGGCGGAACCTCCTCTTGAAGAACTCCAAGAAGTCCCGGTGGAAGTTGCACCTCCTCAAACCAATGCTAATGAGCCCGCTTTTCTTCTCCCTAGGGAGATAGAAGAATGGCTCGCTGACGTGTGAGGAACCCATGCCCGAAGAAAGAAGTTCTTCAAGCCACATTTAACCGAGGGATTTACCTTTTCGGAAATTTTGCTAATAGAATAAGTAGTAGGCTAGAACTTCTTGGTTTAGATTTCTTTGACCTAACTATCTAGTATTTTAATTTTTAGGACTATTATGTAATTCTCTCTATGACTTAATAAATGATGGTTTTAGTTAATGTGGTGTTTGGATGGTGTTTAAATGAATAAAACACACTTGAGATGGCAAATGATACAAGGGAAGCTTAAACCAGCACCCCATACAGGAAAACAGGACCATCCGACAAAATTTCTTCATTACAATAAGTTCAGCACGGGCCGTGTCCGCCCAACACGGCCCCGTGCTGCACAGTCTGCAGAAATACCCAGTTCAGGTACACTGGACACGGGCCGTGTTCACCCAACATGCCCCCGTGTTCAGGCTTCTGTTTCTCTTGATTTAATTTTGTTACTGGCACTTGAACACGGGGCCGTGCCCGGACACCACGGGGCCGTGTTCAGCGCCCAGTAACACAAAATTTTTGCCTTTTCACACCTTTTTACACATTCAACCAACCTAAAAATTTATTTTTGGGACACATTGAGGACAATGTGTAATTTAAGTGTGGGGGGGATGCTAAAACCTTGAATCTTGCAAGTCCTAAATACAAGCCTTACACAAAACTCTATTGGAACCGCTAATCACCCCAAATTTTTTCAAAAATTTTCATTTTTTTTACTTGTCTAGGTTTAATTCGGGAATTTCAAGTTCTAAAAAGGTTATATTTTTACAAATTTACAACCGATAGCGTCGTGATAAAAAGAACCAACATAAGAAAATTATGAAAAGGCATGGCAAACTTAGTTAAAATTTGATTATATATACTTGATCACATAAAAACCCATTCCCACAAAAGTGAGTTTTGAGCCTTTATTGAGCATACAAATACATATCTTTAAATTAAATGCTCATTTTTCGTTTCTTGTGTGAATAGCCGCTTGGTTCTTACGACTCTAGAACTT